>JAPEBW010000108.1:0-87661 GCA_027405785.1 Ophiocordyceps robertsii
CGCTTCCGGCCTGCAGATCAGCACTGCCCCAAAGCCACCTCACCGCAACATTGCTCTTTCCTCGTGGAGACGGCCGTGTGAAGTCATGTCCAATCGTCTTCCAACGCTCCATTGTCCATCTAGACTGCCTTCTCATGCCGGCTTTGGATATCAGCGGGACCAGATAAGAAACCGAATGTTGGCTGGGGGGGTAATAGCTCAGCTCGTCTTTTGACTCTAATCTAACCGTCCCCCTCCGTCCTCTTCTCTATCAAAACCAAAACACCAGAGGCTGTTTGCCCCAACCTCGATTAATACCTCGACACTTTGTGTTTGCCCCAAACCGAGACACTGTCATCGAGGCGAAATGTTTTAGCCTGTTCAATATATATTCATCGTAGGTCTTGAGGTGTTAGCGCGTGACGATCGACAGTCTCATACAACATGGCGGGCTTTCTTCAACCCTTCAGGCAAGCGTTCGGTAACCGACTAGCGAGCATCTATGAACACTGAAACGCTTAATATTCTGGATTGCCCAAGATGCCGGTGCCAATGCGCTCTGATCCCACTCGAGGCAGCAAAACTATTCCGTGAAAAGGATACCGTCTAATTATGGCTTTAGGCGTCTATACGTTGATACGGCAGTTCCACCTCGGGGACGTTCTCATCATCCGAGCCGACACGATAACGGCACTCGAGAGGCAGACAGACCAGAAAAGACGCAAAAGCTAGAGTCTGGCGGGAGATGAGCGGCCTAGAGGGAAGCGAGGAAATGGCAAGCTATGGGGCCTGAAGAAGCCATCGGCATAATGCGCCAAGACGAAGCGATACTCTTGGCTGACAACTTCACCATCTTCACTTCCTAGGCGCCCTCATCTCAAAGAGTCCGCCGAATAGCCAAGCATCACCATGTCTCCCACAATCCGTATAGACATTGTGATGCGTCCGCCTCTCATCAACTGCGCCATGAGCTTTCCCACCATGGCTGCTTCCTGGCATACACATGTAGCTCCCGAGCGCTTCCAGAAGGTAACGCTCTTGATAGTCGAAGCATTTGGGCGCTGCTTCAAGGATGAAGGATTGTGCGGTTTCGAGAATCCGGCCTCGGAGTGCAACATCATCAATAGCCGCGAGCTTCTCTGAACTTATCGTTACCGTGTTGTCGTCGGAAACTCCAAAGAGCGCCGCAGATAGCTCCTTGTCCCCAAGCAGCCTGATGCAGAATTCTTCCAAAAGCTTGTTGCCGAAGATAAACTCCAAGGCACAGGAAGTCGACGTCGGATCCGACAAGAGTACAGAAAGCGGTTCCGATACGTTGTCCCTCAGCCTCTGCCGGCACGAATCGAGACGGGCCAGCTGAGCGACGAGGTCGTCCCTGTCAAAAGAAACAACCTGTCGAACGAAGGGGCGGTCATACCCTATTCTGTGCCGCCAGAGATAGTTGACCAAGATGGATGTGACGACGCAGGGGGCCAGAACGACGTAACCCCACCACATGGTTGCCGTGGCGAGTGATGCCGCACCGGCAACTACACCTGTGACGCCGTTCAAGGCACCATGGACTTGGACGGTAAAGGTCCGCATCTTGAGCATGTGGTCAACTCGGGTGGCGCCGAGGACTTTGCGAGCGGCGCTCCTATGTCGACGTGCTCTTCTCCACACAAGTGCCGACCAAGCCAAGTTGGACAGGCCGTAGGCGGCACACGGTGCATTTCCAATGTATCCGGACATGAGGTTGCTCGCCTGGAAGACAGCCGGGTTGGCACCGCCAATAGCCATGTATGTGCCGATTCCCACCATGAGGGCGCCGAAGCCCATGCAAATATCCATGCCGAAGCGATCAACTATTTCCGTACCGGTTTCTCGAAAATTCACGTCCAGCCAACAATCTATAGAATGCATGGCTTGTTTGTCGTGGCCGTGGCCATGTCTCTGCAAGCGCAGGTAGCGGCGCTCCGCCATCAGCCCGCCAAGATTCCGCCAGCTGAGCACAGCGTCTAGGGCGGCAAAGTAGATGATTCCGAGTGCTAGCGTGCCGCCCACGGCCATGAGCACGACGGCGTAAGTTGGGACGGGGATTTCGTTCCACACGTTTGCCGCGAAATCAACAGCGTTGGCAAGCTCAAGGAAGCCCACGCCCGCGAGGAGACTGTTCTTGAGCTTGGCCTGCTTCTCTGCATAGTAGCGGCCCCTCCGCTTGACAAAGGTGAGGCATCCCGGTAGAGCCACGGACGATGTCGGCAGTCGATGGACTCCATCCACGGTTTCCGCCGGCATCTTGACGTTGGACTGGGGTGGTTGCTCGGGCATACCGGCCGATGCTGCTTCGACACGCGGCTGCCATTCGAAGACGTTGTATCCTGCCGTCCGGTCCATGGCAATGTACTGTTCGGCGGGATCGTAGACGTGCAATGGAGGAGAGGAGCCGAGAGTAGACCATCATAACAAAGAGAAAAAAAGGACATGCGGTGAGCAATCAATTATTCCGTGTCAGCCCTTGATTCCATATATAGCTAGAGTCCGAATACGCGAGTGGACAAGAATGGCTGAACTACACAGCTAGCCGGGGGGTCGGCTGACTGCTAACGAAATAGGACGCCCGTGTATGGTCAGCCAGGGCCCAGACCGCAGAGGCGTCGGGCAGCGATTAGACGCCCGGCTGCCGGCAGAAGCAAGTTACCAGGACGGAGTACTCGGTACGCCGCACATCTTATTCTAGTCCCTGGCATGGCCGTGACTGTTTGATGCAATCCCCGGTTGCTCCGCCCATCGTCGGTCCAGCTGTCGGTCGGGGTCGGCGGGGCCGAACATGTGGGGCCGAAACCGGGGATCGCCGCGTCGAGCCGAGCCGGCCGCGGCCATGGAAGCGGCCGACGTGCCGACCGACCCGCGTTTGTAATAGAGGGCAGACGGATGAAGTCGAGCCCTTTCGAGGCTGTAATTAATTATAGATGATCGTTAAGAGGGCAGCGACGTACGCACAGGCAAACGGCGAGTTTCATTATTAACCCTTCCCAGCACAGTCGCTCACTTGATGCTGCTGGTCTTGCAGGCTTAAGCGGTCCAGACGAGCGTTATCATGTGTCAAATCCTCAAGACGCTTCGTACATGGAGGCGCGTCCTGTCTCAAAAGAAAAAGAAAGAAAAACCAGCCATGTGTGAGATTGCTTCCACCTCCGGTCGTGTTGCTGCCGGCAAAAATCTAGCGCTGAGCCTCGAGCCCTGCTCAGGGGCCACCCTCCTGCAGCCAGCTGTTGCTGCCTGCGCTGACACGACTTCAGCTCCACCAGGACATCTACAAGCTACACCAGGCATCCAACGTCGTGTGATTGACCTGCTCCGTGCATAAAGCAGGCCAGTCAACTGAAGCCATCATAATTTCCCTCACTTCTTCTTTTCAAGTCAGGGGGGAGGGGGGCTGCTTGCATGTACAGCCTAAAAACCCCCGTCATAATCCTGGAGCCCAGTATTATCTTTGAAAAAGTGTTAAGAATTAAGTACTCTACCATTTTGTTCTATTTTTGAAGAGGTACAAATTTCTCAAAACCTTTTCTAGTATATTACTGGGCTTTAGGATTATGCCGGGGGGTTAGGCTGGATTTTTCGGGCCGTTAAGTTGGTCAGCCGCGCCTGCCTTTGGCCAACGTGTATACCTTTTGCCTCCTGCTCAGACCACGTTATAACTGCAGAGTAGGGAGTAGTGGCAAGATACCGCTTAGCCCCCAGGTATGGCTTGCCTGGGTATCGGCCCCTGACATTAACGGCTAAATATCACTGGCAATCAATAAAAGGGGTCGAGGCCAGACACCCGCCCCTCCATGTTCTGCTCCTTCTCACTGCACTGCGTAATATATCCAGTCTTCTCGTGTCTTTCTCCCGCCCAAGTGCCGTCCTCGTTTCGAAGCAATACGGCGTCAACACTTTTAATGCAAAGAGCTCCGGTCCTTGCCGAGATAAGTGTCTTTTCGCCTCTGCCGAGTATGTTTGCGCCTTCCATGTGGCCCAGATATTCGTGACAGTCAGACTGCATGCCCATGTGCACCAACCCCTTTGAACACAGCGTCTTGTGCAGGGTTTCATGTTGAGCAGTTGAACTGACAGTCGCCACCGGTAGACTGAATCTGTCTATTCTGCCTGCCCCGCTGCAAACATGGTGACGGCGGGAAGCCTCACTGTCTATGCATTGGACTCTCGCGAGGATTCGGCCGATACGCCCAGTGGCGCTCTCTTGGACTGTGGCAGCCTTTTTGCTCTTTTTGCACATGCATCAGAGGTCAAGGACTACCTAGCCTCTGTGGCCGTGGCAGATCTTGTTTCTGCCGACGTCTTTTCTCGCTGTCCCATCTGGCTGATGGAGGATTGCATTTCTCAGTTGATGTGCCAAGCGGGTCAGTTGCTGGGAGACTCGTCTTCCCATTTTATCTGGGTTGATCCACGGGCCGGCCCAACGGAGCAGCGGACAAACACGGCGTTGCAGATTCCAAAGGCAGTTGTCCACGAAAGGGCCATCCTTGACCGGTTCTACGTGGCCCTTGCCATGTGCACTGCTGATGGTTCTCCCGAAGGCCACAAGCTTCTGTCCCTGCAGCTGGCAGAGCAGTTTCATACCTACTCTGCCAGCCAAAGCTTTCCGCCAGCCGACTGGTCCTTTTTTGACGTGGCAGGCTTCGGTCTAAGCCAGCGTGAGTCTTTAGCTTTGTGGTTTAGCCTGCATACCTTGATCATGGTGGCGCGCATTGTTGGTAGCACCGATTGTGAAAGGTGGACACAGGACGTGTTGCACAAAGTGGACGGTAGAGTCAAGGAAGGCGTTCGTGGTGGGACAGTGTAGGCCGAGGTCGTTTCTACAAACTTCTATTACACATCCGCCCATTTCACTTATTTACGTATGCCGTGACAGATGGCCAAGGAGGGATACATCCAGGGGCTGGGGCCGGTGGGTAGAATGAGGGAGAAAAAACCTAAAATACTAAATAAACTATAAATATATAGATGTGCAGATATAAGTCTTATAGAATATAGCCTTAATATATATATATATCCAGATATAACAGGGTTCACCTACCTTTCTTTGGAGAAATCGTCTCTAGAGGCTCTTTAGTATCTATTAGCCTAAAGCAACGGGGTGGTTAATAAGTTGTTATAGCCTAATAGCTCCAAGGGAAGATTCTATTCTGCTTTATATTTTCAAGGACTTTCTATACCGGTAGTGCGCCTTCCCGGCCGAGATAAAGACCAGGTAAGTGGAAAGATTCTTATGTTTCTTTGTTCCTTGAGGCAAAGTGCCTGACGTTCCTTAAGTCCCTAGGCGCCCAGCGGTGTGCTTACCTCTTTCGCCACGTCGTTGCTCAAGGCACGGCTCTCTCTACATATATTTCTAGGTCTATGCACGAACTTCATGAGCTACCGCCGATAAGAATATCTAGTCCTCAGGGAAAACAAAACAATCGGAACATTTCTCTATACCATTCTTTGCACCTTCACCAGTCGGCTGGCCAGTAGAAGACAGGTTGTCGTTGGAACTCCTTTCGTTTGTGATAATCTGCTGGGTTTGGTCAGCAGAGGAAGCGACTGTTCGTCGGATAGGCATCTGGGAAGTTGATTGGTGGTCACTTTGCCCACTAGTACTCTCTGTACTGAGGTTTTGGTTTGCAAGCTCCTCCTATGCACTGAATCCACCAACGGCGATGGGTGGATTACCTAACAAGCAAAAATGCCGATGCCGCACCCAAAGGGATGGCAAGAGCGGGTCCATGAAGGTGTCGTCATCCCCCGTGGGTCCTGTTCCAGGGGTCGCGGGCCAATGAGCGTCATGGAATTGTCACGCAGCATCACCACCACCTCCCGGGCATGAGAGCATCTACATACTTTGTGTGCTGTTGGCTCGCTCCACTATGTACTTGCCCCCCTCTTCCCCAGACACATCACTGACAGTTACTTGCCTGGTACTACCCCTCCTCTTCCTCTTCCTCTGCCTCTTGCTCTCCTCCTCGCTCTCTCCTCCACTTCCTCTCTCTCTCCACTTCCTCTCTCTCTCCACTTCCTCTCTCTCTCCTCCTCTTCTACCTCCCCCCGAACCTTGAATCTTGCACGCAGCATTCACATGCTCCACCCCCTCCGCCGCTGCCGCCGTGCTCGACTCCCCCGTCCCAAATCTCTCTGCATCTTCCCATTCGTCGTCACACCTGGCCCGCCGCCCGCGCGCCGCTTCTCCCTGGGCATCCGAGCCATGGCAAGGGAATACAAGCTCAAGGACGTCTCGTCCCTCGCCATCCCCCCCGGCACCAAGCGAGAGGTCGAGGTGGACGGCATCAAGGACGCAAAGGTGCTGCTCGTCAACGCCGCCGGCAAGGTCCAGGCCCTCGGCGCAAAGTGCACCCACTATGGAGCCCCCCTAGCAAAGGGCGTCCTCACCACCTCGGGGCGTCTCACCTGTCCCTGGCACGGAGGTGAGCGGGCCCCTCACGGCCAAGGTCGTCGTCTGGTGCTGACTCGTGTCCCCCAGCCTGCTTCAACGCCACCACGGGCGATGTCGAAGACGCCCCCGCCCTCGATTCCCTCCCCGTCTTCCCCGTCTCCGAGCGTGACGGAGGCTGCTACATCACCGCTGACGAGTCGGCCATCTCGAGCTCCCGTCGACGGCCCAATGTGCGCTGCGGCGCTGCTGCTGCCGGCCTGCAAGAGGACAAGGTGCTGGTGGTCGGCGGAGGCTCGGGCGCCATGGGTCTCGTCCAAGGCCTGCGCGAAAAGGGCTTCACCGGCGCCGTCACCGTCATCTCCAACGAGGGCTACCTGCCCATCGACCGCCCCAAGCTCAGCAAGGCCCTCCTCACCGACCCGGCCAAGCTGGCCTGGCGCGACAAGAGCTGGTTCGAGAGCGCCTCCATCGACTGGGTTGACGCAGAGGTCACGGGCGTCGACTTTGCCGCCCGATCCGTCAAGACCACGGCAGGCGGCTCCTTTCCCTACACCAAGCTCGTCCTCGCCACCGGAGGAACGGCGCGTACGCTTCCGCTGCAGGGGTTCAAGGTGCTCGGCAACATCTTCACCCTGCGCAACGTCCACGACGCCAAGGCCATTGTCGATGCCATTGGCCAAAAGGGCAAGAAGATTGTCATCATCGGCTCCTCCTTTATCGGCATGGAGGCGGCCGTGGCAACGTGCGGCGGTAACTCGGTGACTGTCGTCGACATGGCCAAGACACCCCTGGAACGCGTGCTCGGCGAACGGGTTGGCGGCGGCATCAAGAAGATAGCCGAGGCCAAGGGCGTCAAGTTTTACCTGGGTGCCGCTCTCGACAAGGCCGAACCCTCGACGTCGGACCCGTCCAAGGTCGGCGCCGTCTGCCTCAAGGACGGCACCAAGCTCGAGGCCGACCTGGTCATCCTCGGCGTCGGCGTGTCCCCCGCGACCGAATTTCTGCGGGACAACAGCATCCTGCGCCTGGAGCAGGACGGCTCCATCAAGACGGGCGAGAACTTTGAGGTGGCCGGGCTCAAGGACGTCTTCGCCATAGGCGACATTGCCACGCACCCCTACCACGGCCCTGGAGGCGAGGGCAAGCCCGTGCGCATCGAGCACTGGAACGTGGCCCAAAACTCGGGCCGGACCGTCGCGTCCCACATTGTGAGCCCAAGCAGCGGCCGACATGACTTCATCCCCGTCTTCTGGTCCGCCTTGGGTGCCCAGCTGCGGTACTGCGGCAACACGGTCAACGGCTGGGACGACTTGGTGCTCCAGGGCGAGCCCGCCGACGCCAAGTTTGTCGCCTACTACACAAAGGGCGAGACGGTCGTGGCCATGGCCAGCATGGGCATGGACCCGGCAATGGCGCAGACGGCGGAGCTGATGCGGCTGGGCAAGATGCCGAGCAAGAGCCAGCTCAAGGGAGGGCTGGACATTATGGACGTGGGAGTGCCAGAGTAGCGCAAGCCGTGGGAGGCCGCTGGCGGCAAGGGGCTATTTGAAAGGTGACGACTGTGTGTCCGTTTCGGTGACTGTACTAGTCAACTGGTAATGAAACATGGCCAACACGAAGCAATTGCTGACCTTTTTGATTCCATGTACTTTTTTTTAACGCGACGAAGCTTGTTGCCTAGTACGACAGCCTCTGCCGGCAGAAGAAGAGGTCAAGGCCTTGTTCGAAGGCTGGGATGAAACGCTCATTCTGTTTCCTCCTCGACGCTCTCGGCCCCAACGGCAAACCCGCGCCTCCCGAATCTCGTATAGCGAACCGGAACGCGGCCCAGATGCTCGCCCTGGCCAAACACCCTGTCCGAGAGACCAAGGCCGCCTTGCGACGCCGCGACCACCAGGTGGCGAATATCCGTCGGGTCGAAGTCGGGGAGGCCCTTCCAAGCTCTGGTCCGGACCAGCTCGACGACGACGACCAAGAGGATGAATGTGTTTATTGCAAAGACGGCCATGTTGTATTTTTGCTCGCCAAAGGCCATGGCGCGGCCGACGAGGCTGGCGGGCGTGGAGCCTCTCGCAGGTTTGCCAATCATGAGCTGGGCCGAGGCGTAGGCCGCCAGTATGTCGTCGGCCATGACGGTGATTGAGTTTTCCACGCCTCTGAGGACCAAGTCTCGCTCGCTCAGCTGGCTCTGGGCGCCTTGCGACTCCATGTATGTCCTTAGGTCACCAATGGAGGCGTTCAAGGCCGTGCCAAGGGTGGATATGTAGATGTTTGTTAGGTCGTTGGCAATGAGCTCAAACTGACGCATGGTGGCGCCCTTGAGATGCCGGGTTGGATCAATGTCGGTCGCGGCAGCGGCTTCGGCCACGGGCTCTGCCGTCATGTTCCGACCGGCCACGTCGACGACGACCTGGAACACGGCCGGGCTGAAGTCGACCTCGCACTGCACCTTGTCGAGAAAGCCGTAGTCTTTGCCGGCGGCAAAGGCCAGGTATCTCCGCAGAGGGAGCGGACCCTTCTCCTCGGCGTCGGCGAAGTGGGCGACTCCAATGGCGACGATGCGGTCCGGGCTGTAGCCTATGTAGCTGGACAGCTCGTCGCCCTGGTCCGAGTCTGGCAGCGGGCCTCGGGCTTCGTAGACCCAGTCGCCAACGTGCTGTAGGTGGAAGCCGCTGCTTTCGTTGTAGATGCAGCTCGCCTTGGCCTGGTATCCCGTCTCGCGGTATGTGTAAGCCGTGACGAGCGTGTCGCGCAGTATATCGGCGTCGACGAGGCCGGCTCCCGAGCCGACGCCGTATGACCTCCCGATGTAGGTGAACCTCGACTTGTCCAGCTTCGCGTGAGTCCGAGCAGAGCCGTCGGCCGGGGTGGCCGTCGCAGCTCCGCCAAGCAGACTCCCGAGCAGCCGGGTGCCTGGCGAGTAGGTGAAGATGCCCTTGCTAGTCTGAATCGTCCCCCCTTCTCTGCCCACCTCGGAAGGATACTCGCGCACGAGGCTGACATCATCCCATCTCGGGATGGCGACGGTCGCGTTCTTGGTCTCGGACACCAGGACCGGAGTCATGGCCGCCGCCCACACGGCGCTGAGCACCATGCCCACGACCACGACCAGGGCAACCGGCACGGCCAAGGCAACCGGCAGCCCCCACTCGGTCCTGGGACCCATGACGGCGACCCAGGCGCGCAGGGCGTCGAGGCTCATGGGCCTGCTCCGGGCCAGGCGGCGCCGGACCCCGAGGTTGACGAGGCGGCATAGGACTAGAAGCTGGCCGGTGGAGGCCAAGCTGGCGACGAGCTGGACGACGAACTGGACCGTGGCACGGTTGGCTGAGACGAGGCGGAAGAGGGAGCCCGAGAGGACGGCGGAGCGGGCCGACGAGTAGAGCAGGAGGATGGAGAGGGGCGTGGTGAGGGCGAGGGCGAGAAAGTTGGTGTAGTTGGAGAGGACGACGGCCGTCGAGCAGCTTCCCGGCCCCGAATCGACAGCCATGCCGCGAGTCTTGGGCAGCCTTGGCTTTTACTCGAAAGCATTTGGTTCTTGGTCCGCAATTTATACCAGGCTCGGTCTACCTGCAGTAAGTACAAGGTAGGACAAGGCGGCTCGAGGGGCATCCAGCCCCCACTGGAGGACTTTAAATAGGGGCGGCTATTCTGCCCGAACGAGGCGTACATACATTGCTGCGCCCTGAGTGGCCTCGACCTAGTGCAGGGGGAGGTCAAGCCCCTCGATCCGATGTACCGTAGTTGCGCTGCTGTCAATCAAAGGGAGGGGTGGAAAGTCTGGCCCCCTTTTTGGCATGATGTAGTTGACGGCAGTTAAAACGTCGTTGAGTGTTGGAGGACTCTGTTCAATGACTTGACCGTAAGACGGAGAGCCTTTGGGTTGGGTACATGAACAGTCGCCTCACTCAAGGCAAAGCCGCCTCACCCTAGCTCTGTTGGCCCTCATTCCCCGTCTTCTCTAATTCTCGGCGCTCCAGTCGTCCGTGGTGGCTATGCGAGGGCGCGAATCGGCACCGCCCAAGTTCATAGTCGCCGTCAAGTCCTTTGCCTGTCGGTGCAGGTTGTCCAGGTCCTCGGCATAGACCCCGTCAAACGCCTCGTCTGGCTGCCGGGCATCGAGGCCAAAGAACAGCAGTGGCAGCGTGCTTGACTTCCACACGGGCTGATTGCGGTTCCTGGCGTCAACCACGAGCATGGCGACGAGCAGCAGCACCGTCACGAGGCATAGAATCACCGGCAGGAGCAGCCATGGCCACTCAAGGCGTATGCAGACGGTGTTTTCCTCCACCTGGCCCCTCAGGAATGCCTTGAATTGCGTGGAATCGTTCCCCTCTTGGTAGGCCGTGAGGTTATGTATCGGGCCCCACCCGTCGTCTCGGCAGAAGTTGGTCGTGGCCGTTGCCAGGCTGTGAATCGAGCTGCTGATGGTTTGATACGACGCTTTCCCGTTGTTGAAGAATTGATGGAGCCACCACGTATGGTTGCAGTTAATGGAACCCCTCATGGTGTCACTACATCCTCCAGCAAACAACCTTTGATGCATAAATTGCCCGAGGGCGTCATGGTAGTCGCCGTCCATGGTGTATGCGCAGTCCGACGGCACGTCCGCTTGCTGGCCTCCAACTTCTGTCTTCAACAAGGTCCTCTTATTCGGATCGACGGGAACTAAGGAGAAGTTGGACATGACGTATACTTTGCCGTCGACCACGCACGGACTCTTGACTGCATAAAGGTCGGGGTGAAGGGGCGCGCGGGCTGCCTCGGTTAAGTTTGCCCGGGCCGGCACCGTCTTGACGACACGCTCCTCTAGCCGGCCGTTGACGATGTTGACTTTGATGTCCTTCATGCAAGGATACAGCGTACAAGACGCGGCGATGGCGCAGCCTTCCCATTTACCAAGTTTACAATGCTTGCCCGGCGAATGCGACTGTGTTATGACGGAGACGTTGGCGCAGGCTTGCTGGGTGGCTTCCTTAAACTCGGGGGTCATCGTCGACTCTGCGTAGGATAAGTTCGTCGTGCCAATAGTGAGCCACCAGTCCAAATACTTGTTGCTAACCGTAAGGTCGCCCAGCGAACTCTTGGTGTGGTTAAAGGGGTCAACTATTCCATTGGTTTCCATTTCCCAAGAAATGCTTAATAGCGAAGTCGTATCCATGCATTGGGCGCATAGCCCGATGGTTGAAAACGGGACGCCAAAGTCCTCGGTAAAGGTGCAGTTCCCGGTCGGGCACTTGGCCTGGATGGCGCTATCATTGCCCAAGGGATTCGTGAGGCCAGAAACCATGGCGCCCTGAACCCTGGGTCCCAGCTGAAACAGGTTCCCCATGTTTCCGATTCCGGAAAAGCTGTCAGCCCCAGGAAGATGCATCGCCACAGGGACCCTCGCGCTGTCTTCATATTTCGACGTCACTCGATTGCAAGGCACCGATTTGATTGCCTGCTGCGTAAAGGGGCCGATGGCCAGGCTGAGAATAGTAGTCACGGCCGCCGCCGCCCCCAGTGGGCTGCCACGAAAGCCCAGACGCAGGAGGGATATAAGCTTCAGCGAGCCGATGAGGCCTCGGCTGGCCTCGTCAAACGTCTGGAAGTTGGCAAGCCGCCGCCCCCTATTGCGAAACCAGATCCATTTCGACTGCCCGATGATCTCAGCCGTGATGATCACCAGGGTAGCTCGGAGGGAGAGCGCAAGCAAGGACATGAGAGTGTTGAGGTTGATGCTAAACGGCCAGTTTGGTATCTCGTGGCCGTCATACTTGCCGAGCAGGATCACGATGGCGGCGACGACTCCTGCGGCAACGACAAGCGAGGCAATCTCCAAGGACCACGCTCGAAATACCTTGGAATGCTGCCTGTGGTGCTGTGCTTGGGGGATTTTGTCTCCCTCTTGGGAAAGAGGCGTGGCCATTGATGGATTTGCGTCTTGTTTGGATTGATGCCGTCGATCAGGAGACATTGATGATGGGAGAAGTATGCCAGCTTGTGCTGCCGTCGTGCGAAGGCGAAGGCCATTGAGGAGCGCTCGGCCGAGGAAATGAAAGGCTGGCGGTATGCCGATAATAAGAGCATCCCTTTGCCGCCCCAAAACGAGAGCACGGCAGACTTGCAAGTGACACAAACGCACCTCTGCTGCTCCATGTCGTGCCCGCATGTACGTCGTCAACTCCTCATCCTGTCCTCGCTACCAGCCGTCGTGCTACCAGGGGACAAGCCGACTTTTGGGCCCCCAAGACCTGGTATAGAAACAGAACGAAAGGCTGCGGGCGAACAGGGACGCAAATCGACTGACCTTGAAGCCCGCCCTCAGCCGGGAGGCAACCTTGGCCCGCGACACTTTCCAGGGCATCCCGAGAGGCTGTGCCCATGCAGCAGGCCGGCCGCATCGTACGCCTCTAGGTGCATGTATCCGTATAGTTGCCGTAGACATGGTTGAAGGGCCAGTGCTCGTTCCGCCACCTTACCGAGACCAGGTTGGCCGGCCGATCCATCGACGGTACACGACACGCTCAACGCGGCGCTCAGCGAGTCGAGGCACGATGTCGACTTCTTGCCGACCAGACAGACGAGAGTCTGAGCTGCTCTATGAACCAGCAGCGACACAAAGAAGCAGACAGAGGCTTCATCACATCATGATAGCACTGATAATGCCATCTACTGTCGGAACATGAATCGTCAGCAAATATCTAAACGCCTGTCCACGTTGGTCGCGAACACGCCGCCATCAAGAGCTTTTCCGCAGAGAAGATTGCTTCGGGCGTTTGACAGGTCGGCGTTCCCTAGCGTCCAGTGACCTCTCATCCGCCGGCGTCTTAGATTCGTGGCAGGTGTTAGAAGCAGTGTTGACGGCTGTTTCTTGGCTTGTAGCTATCGTTTCGCCGCCCGATGCCTCGCCCGACAAGCTCAACCCCAAAACAGGCCTCAGAGGAGAAACCCCGGCTGCTCTGGCGTTTGCTTGCTTGATTGCATCGTCCCTCTGTCGCTTTGCCCAGTCCCTACCATTCCGATACGCAGCAGCGCCTTGTCGAAAGGTATCTGCATCACCAGTCAGAGCCCAGGTTTTGATCTGAGTCATGGCAAAATCAGGGCCTTCTCCAGGCCTCAAGGGTGGTATCGGATGGCTAGTGTACATCTTGAGCTGTCCCCCATGATAAATCGATGTAATAGTGTAGGCCTTATTATCGAATTGCTGCTCCAGCTGCCCGTACGATTGTAGGCTTAGTATTCCTCGCGCGCCGAGTGCTCCGTTATAGCACGCTTGTCGGGACGCCACTGATAGAGATCCGTCGGGACCCTCTGCGTGAAGAAAGAAGTTGGGCGCTATAGGAAGATGGAGTTGGGCTGAAGGTACGATATGGCCGTCAAGTTCACCACATATCTCTGGTCGAAGCTGGTCACAGCGCGCGCCGTGGTATATATCTGGGTTCCCGGGCACAAGAGATCCATCGGTTAAGGGGTCGAGATTCCAAAATGGTATTTGTCCTCCAGCGCCTCTAGGGTCCACCATTCCTTCAATGGTTGGAATGACTCTCGACATAACCTGCGCCTTCTTGGCAGCATGGGTATCTGCGTCTAGGAATGCACTCAAGGCTGCCTCTGGGAATTGCGAGGGCGACAGTGAGCGTCTTGGTTGCCCAAGCGCTTGCTTGATATCTTGGACGTTCTCGGGCTCCGGAACGAGCTTCCCGTCAGGATAAGTATATCGAGGGGGATAAATTCCACGGCAGGCCAAATGTTGCTGGAAATTCACGTCATAGGGACTGGTGGTCTTGGTTTTGTCCGTTGTCGTGTTTGGTGTGGCAATGCTCTTGACGGGAGACTGAATCCCTCGCTTTCGACGACCGAGACTTGACTCTCGGGAGCTCATTTTGGCTTCTGGCTCGGGGAGGGGGTGCTGCGGATGGTCAGCTTTGATCAAGCGCGGCGCAGGAAAATGCTCACCCCTCTTAGATGCCTGAGATCTGGACCACCATGCGAGGCATAACGGCGAAGTCGTCTCGATGTAGCGGGTGAACAGGAGCGGAGAAAGCTCTCGCGCGACTCAGAGACGCGGCGAGCAGCAACCCGACGACTCCGTCTCGGCGGTGAGACGCAAACGTGGGCGGCTTGGACGCTATGGTCCAAAGCCCGCAGCGCGTTCTTTGTAAGGTGCTGTCTCGAGAGTCCCGCCCAAAAGCTCGGTGGGGGGAAGTCTGGATGGCTCAGCCGTTGCTTCTTGGCTGGTTGATGCGCCAAGGGGGCATCCGTCGGGGAATCTGGCCGGGAGGAACGCCTGCGTTTGCGTGAGGGATAGGCGTTTGGCATACTGGGAAGCTTGACCACGTCGTCGTGGCCGACGATGTCTCCGGGTTGTCGCGCCTGCAGTCACAAAGCGGGTTATGACTTGGCCCAGTGGCCCACGAGCTCACAGGGGAGCTTTCGGGTCACAACTTTTGAAGTGCTCCACGGCATCCATAATCTGTACCACCTACTGATACTGTACCTCGGGTACTAATGCAAAGCAACGGACGCCTTTGAGTCCAGGATCCGAGGTTGCGTCCTTGCTCGCTACCACTTCCGTGCCTGGAAGGAGCTGCGGCCAATGAGTGCACTCGGACAAGACGGTCGCTGTGGGAGCCCACTGTAGGCCCGCCGTAAGCCCTCTACAAGCCCACTGCAAACCCGCTGAGGAATGGCCCGCCCGCTCAGTGGCCCCCCCACCCCCGCCTCCACAACGCAGCCGAGCTCAACCTCATTCCAGCTTCCCTCGACTCTTCTCTCGATCCGCGTCCCCCTTCACAACCTCTGCGCGCCTCTCCATCCTCTGCCGCTGTGGCAACATCGACACGCCCGCCTGCGGACAGCGAGCGAGAGAAATCCGGCAACGCCGCCTCTTGCTCACTCGAACTCGACTCGACTCGACCCCGACCCGACCGACTCGACCCGACCAGCCTCCGCCATGTCGTGCCCTCACCTCGAGTCTCTCGGCTTAGGTATGTCAAGCCTGCCCGCTGCCATGACTGGGTTGATGGCTGCAGCTTCTTGAGCCTGATTGCCCCTTTGCCGCTCACGCTTCTTCTCTAGGCCTCTCCCCGCCGACGCCTGCCCAGTCCGTTTACCGAGAAGACTGCACCCAGTGCTTCGACTCCATCGTAAGTCGCAGCGACCGCGTTATCCGGCGCCCGTCTCTCCGGCGTGGCTGATGGTCGTTGCCCGCCAAGGACGAGCCGTCCGGTCTCGATGTCTGTCTGCAGTGCTTCAACGGCGGCTGCGCGGGAGACAGGCTACACAGCGAGCTCCATGGCAGCCTCCGCGGACATCCGCTGGCCCTCAACATCCGCCGCACCCGCAAGGCCCTTGTCCGCGATGAGCCCCCGCCCAAAATGTCAAAGCTCGCCATTGAAGCCGAGACCGAAAAAGACCGATACGATACTGCCCTCGCCGCAAGGTGCCTCGCTTGCCCCGCCCAGCTCGACGTGACAGACCACAGGCTCGCCCCGGTCGTCGACGGCATCCTCAAGGCCAACACATTTTCCCGCAATGAAGAGGTCAAGGCCTGGGAGCAAGAGCTGAGGAGCTGTGAGCACCTTATCCTGCTGCACCAGCACGAAACGCGCAACATCGAGCAGGGCGAGCTCGGTCACTGCTCGGCCTGCAACCTCAAGGAAAACTTATGGCTTTGCCTTGATTGTGGGAACCTGGGCTGTGGACGGCAGCAGATGGGCGGTGTCGATGGCAACTCGCATGCCCTGGCTCACTCGACCGGGTCTGGGCACGGTCTGGCCGTCAAGCTTGGCTCCATCACCCCCGAAGGGACCGCCGACGTCTACTGCTACAAGTGCGACGACGAGCGCATCGACGACAACCTTGGACAGCACCTCGCCCACTGGGGACTCATGCTGGCCGAGCAGCAAAAGACGGAAAAGAGCTTGACCGAGATGCAAATCGAGCAAAACCTCAAGTGGGACTTTAGTATGACCACCGAGGACGGCAAAGAGCTCAAGCCTCTGTTCGGCCCCGGCCTCACCGGTCTCAAAAACCTGGGCAACAGTTGCTACCTGGCCAGCGTCGTGCAGTGCCTCTTTGACATGCCCTCCTTTCGAGAACGCTACCACCGCCCAGGCCAGGAGCTGCCCGTCGTGGACGAGCCGGCCGCAGATCTCGAGACCCAACTGCGGAAAATGGCAGACGGCCTCTTGTCAGGGCGGTATTCCAAGCCAGAAGAAGGCGTGGCTCTCGACGCCGAGCTGAGGCATCAGCAGGGCCTGGCACCGGCCATGCTCAAGCACCTCATCGGCAGAGGCCACGCCGAGTTTTCCACCATGAGGCAGCAAGATGCCTTTGAGCTGCTGCAGCACCTCTTCAAGCTGATTACCAGGTCACGCCACGGTGACCATTTCGAGGATCCCACGGCTCCCTTCCGCTTCGCCCTCGAGCAGAGACTGCAGTGCCTAGCATGCCACAAGGTCAAGTACAGCACAAACGAGCAGGACAGCATCTTCATCGACGTTCCTCTCGAAAAGCTCCCCAAGGCCCAAGGGGAATCGGACGACGCCGGGGACAAGTACAGGCCCGTGACGCTCAGGCAGTGCCTCGACCGCGTGACCTCTGCGGAAAAGGTGGAGCTGACTTGCTCGGCCTGCGGCAACAACGAGGGCTTCACCAAGCTGTCGCTCTTCAAGACGTTTCCCGACGTTCTCGTCATCAATGCCCGAAGGATGGCCGTGGTCAACTGGGTGCCCATCAAGGTCGATGTCCCCGTCCTGGTCCCCGACGAGCCGTTGGCCTTGGACGATTACCTGTCCAAGGGCCTGCAGTCGAACGAGAAGCCGCTGCCGGACGAGCCCCAGGCCCAGGCCCCGGCGTTTGTACCGGAAGCCACCGCCCTGGCCCAGCTGGAGGCAATGGGATTCCCCCGCACGCGCTGCGAAAAGGCGCTCCACGCCACTGGCAACTCGGATGCCAATGCTGCCATGGAGTGGCTCTTTGCCCACATGGAAGACGCCGACATCGACACACCTGTGCATCTCGATGGCAAGGCGGGGGCTTCGGGCCCTGCCGCCGATCCGGTCAAGCTTGAGATGCTGGGAGCCATGGGCTTTGAAGGCCCCCATGCCAAAAAGGCCCTCAGAGAGACGGCTGGTGACATCGAGCGGGCGGTGGAGTGGCTGTTCAGTCATCCCGACGGCGGCGACGCGGCCAAAGACGATGGCCCGGCCTGCAAGGAGCCTGCAGGAAGTGCCTCGCTCCCCGCCACCTTTCAGCTGCAGTCAATTGTCTGCCACAAGGGGACGAGCATCCACGCTGGGTAGGTCTTGGGTGAGCTCCAGTCGTGCCGGCCGAGTAGACACTGACATTGTTGCGACCAGTCACTACGTCGCCTTTATCCGCAAGCAGCTTGAGCAGGGCTCCAAGTGGGTGCTCTTCAACGACGAAAAGGTTGTCGAGGCCCACGACGTCGACGAGATGCGCAAGTTTGCGTATTTGTACTTTTTCAAACGAATGTAGGGATAGAGGTGCGTGTGATTGACGGGGGGCCAACGTGAGACGCGAGCCTGGGCGGACATGAGGCGTGCCACATGGCTTGACGAGGGCTCCTTGAGACGGCAGGGGGTGGCGTTGACGATGAGACGATGGGACTGCGTCACGATTGCACAAAAAATGATGGAACTGCTAGAGGCATACATAGAGGCGATACGACGGGACGACCAGAGACCAGAGAGGCATTAGATGCGCACGACCATGGTCTTGGAATGCATGCGGCCGACGAGAGATGCAGCCTGGCATTGATACCATTGATGCGGGTTTCCATCAGACACATGTACGGCGTCGCGACGGCCTCAGAGCGAGCGTGTAGGGGGCGCGAGACGGTTTGACAGCCCCGGCGCCACGGCCAGACGCAACTTGTGCCATATCCGACTCCAGCCTCTGCGCCTGCGGCTACCGGCCGGCCATGACGGCCATTATGAACGCGATTTATACGCGATTTTGTTGCATCGCGAGGGGCCCCAGTTTCACGAGGCCGCTGGACGTCCTGCCCAGTTTCCCACGACGCCTTTTGCAAAGTCCATCGCCGCGCCGGGCCGCTCATCGACTTTCGTGTTGCCCTCTTGGTCCATCCCTCCACCCTGGGAACAGGCGAGCCTCAGTCACCCAGACGGTAGCTGACGAGGGTGTCGACGCGGTGGTTGGCGGTGCTGAAGCCGCGCAGCTGGACATGCTCGCCGTTTGCAATCTCCTTTGCGTCCGAGTCGCCCCACTCGACGGGCACGTCGCTGTCGGCGTCGGCGTAGACGAGCACGTTGAAGGTGCAGTCGCCGCTGAGCTGGGGCAGAAAGGTGACCGAGGCCGTGATCTGGCGGAAGATGGCGGCGATTTCGGCCTGGATCTCGGCCTCGGTCTTGTCGGGCGGCGGCGGCGGCGGGGAAGCGGCGGCGTTTTCCTGATCACCGCCGGCGGGGGGGTTGGAGGAGGACGAGGGCTTGGACTTTGACTTGGGCGGGGGCTGCGAGATTTGGACCTGCGTCGACTGTGAGCGGGCTTCGGACTCGGGGTGACGTTCCTGTTGGTCGCGAGGCCGAGGGGAGGAGCAGCACGTACGTCAAACTGCCACCGCTCAACGCGCTCGCCGGTATCCTTGTCGGTAATGACAATGACGAGCCTCGAAATCTTGCCGCCCGTCATCCACTTGTCGAGCTGGGCCATGATCTTCTTAATATAGGCCTTGACCTGGTCGTCGGCCGAGACTGCAGCGAGCAGGTTAGCTCTGCCACGCGAGTCTCTGCGCTATGGATAGACTGTAGTCGACGCACCGAGCATGTTGAGGCCATATTTCTTGACTCTAGCCGAGGACAGGGGGCGTCAGCAAGCGTCTCGAGGAGGCACGGGCATGCTCGGCGGGCGTACGCTGTAAAGTCTTCGGCTGGGTAGACGCCGCGCTGGAACCTGGAGAGCGAGCTGGGTCAGACTGAGTCGGACAACACGACGTGTGCAGAGAGGAGGCAGCGGCGGCGGAGAAGAGGGCGGGGATAAGTCGTACAGAATGGTATGGATGGAATATTGAAACTGCAGCGGCGCAGAGCAAGTCAGCAGGCGGCCCGTCTTCTCCCTCCCCCCCCTCTCCCCACCAGGGCAAGGCAGACGTACAAACTCGGCGACGAGCCTGGCGCTGCCCTTGAGCGACAGCTTGTGCACCTTGGACTTGTCCCTTTCCCTGTCCTTGGTGGCCTTGGGCGCCGAGGCGGCCTTGGACGACGACATGGCCGCCCTCGATGGGTGCGCGGGGCTTTGCTGTTGCGTGTCTCGAGCGGTGGCCGGAGACTGATTGGATTCGCAGAGATGTTTGGTGATCAAGAATGGCGACGCAGGCTTCGATGGAGTTGTTGGGATTTGCTCTGCTGTGGTCGAGGGAGAGAGAATGTTTACTTGGTCACGGTGGTTGCGCTGCGGGGCGTCTTTGGACGGGCATTGAGCTGGTGATTGCTAGTAGAGTGACTGCGTGCCTATGTAAGAGTACCTGATCTCTCACCATGTTATGGGGCATGTAGCAGGTGCCTTTCGATAGAGCCGTCATGGCATTCCATCCGGGCTTAGCGCCAAGGGTCCAGCGGGGTTCTTAATCTTCAGCCAGCCTCACCTGGGCACGCTTTATCGAGCTTCATATTCTTCTGCCCCCACGAGCCAGGTAGGCGGCGGGAATCGGCTGCGGCATCCCCAACGCCCACTCGTTGCCCCCGGCCACCGCGGCCAACGGCACCACCGTCGGGGCTTCCTCGTCGCCGTCTTCGGCGTTGTGCAGATACGTGACTCGCACCACGATGCCGATGCTGACGAGCAGCGGAATCACCTGCGCGCTCGTGTCGAGGCGGTTCGACGCCCACAGCTCGTTCCACCGGACCGGCAGCTCGACGGCGGCCACGAGCACGGCCAAGACGGTCAGGTTCGACAGCGTGTGCGGCCCCCGCATGCGCTCAAAGTGCTCCCTGTCGGCGTCAGCGCGGGCCTCTCTCTCACGGGCACCTCTCGAGCCGACGTGCCTGCTTCGCCTCCCTCGAAGCCGTCTCCTCCGCCGCCGAGACTCTTCCTCCCGGCAGCACGCCTTCCCGACGACAATGACGGCGCACGTCAGCACCATGAGCAGGTATAGAAGCGCGTTGAGCGCGGCAAACGGCGCGTTGTCGTCGAGCGCCGCTTTGCCAAACAGGAATCCGTACTGCACGCAGTCCCTGTTCAGCCCCGGCAAGTGCGCCGTGTAAAACCAGACGCCCACCGACGACGCCGTCGAGATGAGTACCAGGTTCAGGACGCGAAAGGTGCGCAGCTGCTCTTCTTCGTACCCCCGGAGCGGGTTCCAGGAAGGGTCGAAGCAGGTCAAGGCCCGCCACATGTACACGGGCACCAGGAACATGTGCGGGCCCGTCGCCAGCAGCAGCAGGATATAGATGGCCGCTGCGTCGAGCTTGCCCTGGCCCATCTGGTGGAGCAGGCCGATGGTGACGCCTCCCGAGAGCAGAAGCCCGAGGAGCCGTATCTCGGGGAGAGACTTTGGGCCCTTGCGCTGGAAGAGGATGGCGGCAGACCACTGCACGTACGACGAGATCCTGATGCCCAGCCCGTACATGTCCGCGCGGACCTGTCCTTTGCAGAGGCTCATCTCGCCTGCTTCTGGACCGGGAGATGCCCAGCTGCATCGACGATGCCGCCTGAGCCTTCTTTTTTATACGCCGCACCCGCCTGGCCCCGGGGCCCGAGTGCGTCCACGACGTCCACGACGTCCACGATGCCGTCTCGCACACCGACCAGCGCGCCAGAGAGACGGCAGGTGTCTCTGGGTGCCCAACTCTGCCACGCATGGGGAAGGTAGGACGTGCCACGGCGAGGGGCCAATGGATTGCCAGCCGCACCGCCCTCGCGCCCTCCCAGCAAGCCGTGCAAGCCTGCTCCGTCGCGACTCGGGCAGCGAGTGCAACGAGAGCAACACTGACAGCACCACCGTGGAACCGAGTCGGGTGGCAGGCAGGACCTTGGAAGGCAGGCGCTTGGCGACTCTCGGTCTGCTGGTTGCTAGGCCGCCAGGCAGGCCGTGGGACGCGGATGCCCTCGCGGGATGAGGTGGATGAGGATGCCCTTGCTGGACGAGGTAGGCCCGACGAGCCTTTGCCCTCGGCTCGTCACCCGACGTCCGTCGGGTGCAGTCTGGTGCACGACGCGTCTGCCAGCAACAACTCCATCTTCACCAGGCACCTTGTCGCACACCACATCTCTTCTCAGCTGTCCATCTCTTACCTACATCGATTCCACCGCACTGCTCCACTGTGCCCTGCCCCCCTTTCCACATCGGCCATAATGCCCGAGGCGGACATTGGGCGCAAATCGCTCACGCATCCCATGTTCTACTTGGCAAGCGCGCACCGACATGTCAATTTGTCTGTTGTGGACAGGGTGCTTCGTTGCATCCACGAATCCCAGGCCACGGACATGTCATATGTGCTCAGACGGGAACTGGCCCGGTATCATGACTCTGTGAGAGACGAGGCGCAAGTGAAGGCTCGGAGCGACATGACATTAGGCAATGAACCCCGCCTCACGGTTGAGATTCCCCGATGCCGGGCCGCCGACATCACCGTCATACGTTCCATCAATCCTGAGGTGGTGCAGCCCTTGCCCGGGAGTATGCCGCAGGCCGCCCAGCCCTCGGACAACCAAGACTTGGACGGATTCCTGTCTTGTCTGCATTTCCAACTCAACGAAAAGCCCGAGACTCTATACGTGTCGCCCACGACCATCGTCTTTGGCATCACGCCCGAGATTGTGCTCAAGATGACGAATTCCTCCATCTCGGAAGCCATCCACAACGTGGCGTACGTCTTAAAAAACGTCCCCGATATGCCCGTCCCCGCCGTCCTGGGCGCTTTCCACTCCGCAGAGCGGAATTGGGTCTTCATGACTCGGGTCCCCGGTCAGACTCTTGATGTCGTCTGGAAGAATCTGTCGCCCGCGCACAGGCATTCCGTCAAAAGGCAGCTTCAAACGGCGTTTGCGGGACTCGCGGGACACAAACGGCCGTCGCAAGGTCCCGTCTCAAGACTGGGAAGCATCTCGGCCGGCATCTGTTGGGACGCGCAGCGCCATCCGCGAGCCAGCCATACTGACATAAAGACGGAACGCGAGTTCAACAGTTTCCTCTGCGGCTTCTCGAGACCCAGGATAGATGACCCCAAGGTCCAGCGATGGCTCAGGGGCATCCGCAACATGATGCGCGATAATCACGTCATCCAGTTTACGCACGGCAACTTGCACCCGCGAAACATTATGGTGAAGATGGTGTCTCCCATCGGCTGCGACCCAGTCATCGTAGTGACGGCCATTTTGGGATGGGAAAAGGGGGGCTGGTATCCCGACTATTGGGAGCATGTCCGGGCCTTGAGCGCCGTCGGGGGCCCGCACGGCGATGAGTTCGACGACTGGATAAACCACCTCCCGGAGGAGCTTGGCCACTACGCGGTCGAGTACGCCATGGACTTCCTGTTGCGCGATTTCCTTGGGTAGATGGCGGGTTGTCTCGAAGTTGGACGTCGAGCACGACCAAGGAAGGACGATTTAAGGGACAGGATGACAACAGCGGTCTGCCATTAGCGGGGACTTTTGTTCCAATGTATCGATTGTCGGCATGTTTCCGCCTCTGCAGATGCGATGATGGCCCGGAAGACTGTTTGCTGAGCCTTGGAATGGTAGATGATGGTCATGTGCTTGCTGACTCGTAGAGCCTGCCAAGCAAGTGCCCGGAGGTAGCGGTCCGGTTTGAACGCGTCTTATCGATAAGTATTTTTATTTTTCAATTTTCTGGACCGACCCCCCCTCCCCACCGCCCATGGCAGAACCCGTCTCTCTGCCCACCGCCTCGGACCGCAAAGACGACGAGGAATTCGCTCACGCTCCCCCCGTCTCCTCTCCCAGCTACACGACGGGGCCAGCTGTGAAAGTCACGGTTCGTGCCCTTCAAACGCCCGCCCGCAATGGCCGCCGCCAAGCACGCCCTCGGCGCCGAGGGCGAATCGGCAGCCCGGCCGTCCAAGAAGACCAAGGTCGACGACGAGGCGCAGCCGAAGACGGAGACCAAGAAGGGCAAGAGTAAGAAAAAGGACAAGAAGCCCAAGGCCGACGCCGAGGAGGCTAGCCACACACCCGACGCCGAAACGTTGCGCAGGATCGAAAAGGAGAACAAGAGGGTGCGCAAGCAGGCCAGGAAGGAGACCAGGCAGAAGCTCAAGGAGGCGGGCGAACGGCAGCAGCGTGAAGAGGAGCAGGCTCAGGAGGAAGAGGGCAAGGAACAGGCCCAAGGGGAGGAGGAAAAAGAGACCCCTGTCGCAAAGGAGTCGTCTTCGGCGGACAAGGGCAAGGACAAGAAGAAGAGCAAAAAGACCAAGGACAAGAAGAAGAAGGAGGCGGCGACGACGCAACCCGACGGCGGGCGCGAGTACGTGCAGACCATGAGCCTGTCGAGCGTCCCGCAGGCCGACATTGACGCCTTCCTGGCAACGCACCAAATCACCGTGACGGACCCGCGGAGCTCGACGACGGCCGCCGCCGCCCTCCGGCCCGTGACGGGCTTCGAGCACCTGCCGTCGACGAACCTGCTCGAGAAGCGGCCGTCGCCGTTTGCGGGCTTCAAGGCGCCGACGCCCATCCAGGCCGGGTCCTGGCCCTTTACCCTGTCCGGGCGCGACGTCGTGGGCGTCGCCGAGACGGGCTCGGGCAAGACCATGGCCTTTGCGCTGCCCTGCGTCGAGGCCGTCTGCGCCGGCGCCGAGGCCTCGTTGTCGCCCAAGGCCAAGACCAAGACGACGCGCGCCGTCGTCGTCTCGCCCACGCGCGAGCTCGCCATGCAGACGCACGAGCAGATGGCGCGCCTGGCGGCCCTCGTGGGCCTGCGGTGCGTGTGCCTGTACGGCGGCGCCTCCAAGGACGACCAGCGCGCCCTTCTGCAGCGCGGCTGCGACGTGGTGGTGGCGACGCCCGGCCGGCTCAAGGACTTCATGGCCGACGGCACCGTCGACCTCGGCGGCGCGCGCTTCGTCGTGCTCGACGAGGCCGACCGCATGCTCGACAAGGGCTTCGAGGACGACATCCGCCACATCCTCGGCTGCTGTCCCGCCCGCGAGGCCCGCCAGACGCTCATGTTCACCGCCACCTGGCCGCAGTCGGTGCAGGCGCTTGCCTCGACCTTCATGGTCGACCCCGTCAAGGTCACCATCGGTAGCGGTCGCGACGACGACGGCGGCGGCGGCGGCGGCGTCGAGCTGCAGGCCAACGCGCGCATCGCCCAGAGCGTCGAGGTCGTCGAACCGCGCGACAAGGAGGGCCGGCTGCTGCAGATCCTCAAGCAGCGCCAGCAGGGCAAGCACCGCATGGACCGCATCCTCGTCTTTTGCCTCTACAAGAAGGAGGCGACGCGCATCGAGGCCCTGCTGAGCCGCAGGGGCATCAGCGTCGCCGGCATCCACGGCGACCTGCGCCAGGAGCAGCGCACCCGCAGCCTCGAGGCCTTCAAGTCGGGCACCACGCCCGTCCTCGTCGCCACCGACGTCGCCGCCCGCGGCCTGGACATTCCCGAGGTCAAGCTCGTCATCAACGTCACGGTACGTCCTGCTCGCGCGGGTTCATGTGGCTTCATTCCTACTCGCCGTCTCTATCCTGCGTGTCCGCGCGCGCACCTCTGCTGACATGTTGCAGTTCCCCTTGACCATTGAAGACTACGTCCACCGAATCGGGCGAACCGGTCGCGCCGGCAACACGGGCGAGGCCATCACCCTCTTTACGGTGCAGGACAAGGCGCACTCTGGCTCGTAAGTCTTTTCCCTCTTCACCGTCCTCTCGCTGCCGGTGTTTGGCCACATACTCACCTCGACCTGCAGGTTGGTCAACATCCTCAAGGGCGCCAACCAGCCCGTGCCCGACGACCTCCTCAAGTTTGGCACGACGGTCAAGAAGAAGACGCACGACATGTACGGCTCGTTTTTCAAGGACGTCGACATGAGCCAGAAGGCGACCAAGATTACCTTTGACTAGTGCCGCTGGGCTCGGGGAGTAAGTGCTTGGGGTCCTGCTTTGGAGTATCAAAAGACGGTTTGATGCACGCGCGCATATCACGGCTTGGCCCCCTTGCGCCCGCGGACCGACTGCAAGCACTCGAGCAGCAGGCTCTTTTCGAGATAGGCACTGCGCGAGTCAGCTAGAGTGCAGGGGAAAGGGCGTTTATGCTGTATAGAAACCAGAACAGTAAGAATTGAGACGTACATGATGAGAAGCATGGGCACGGCCGAGCCCGCAACCTTGGCGAGCGTGCGGACGGGCTCGGACTCGGCCTTGTCCAGGACGTCGAGCTGGCGCAACACGGCAAAGGTGGAGAGTGAGATGACCATGGTGGACCGCGGCAGCAATGAGGCGACGGAGAAGCGAGCCGAGTGAGCGGCGAAAAACGTCTTGATAAAGGCGGCGCTCCAGACGATGCGGCACAGCATGTTGACGACGTTGGCCAGGACCAGGCCCTGGGCGCCGAGCGGATAGACGCGCATCAAGAGGTAGGCGGCGGCGGCAAAGGCGACGGAGAAGGCGGCCATCCAGAGCGACTGGCGGTGGACCTGGCGCTCGGTGGCGACGGAGGCGACAAAGGACTCTGCGAGGCCGTTGAGGGCGAGAAAGGGCACGTAGAAGCAGTAGGTGGCGAGGACGCGGCCGGCGCCGACGCCGGTCCAGCGGGTGCCGGCGACGAGGGCGAGCAGCGAGGGGGCGGCAAAGGGGCCGACGCTGACGACGGCGGCCGAGAGGACGAGGTAGAGACGGGCGAGGGTGGAGAGGCTGCGCCTCGCCTCGAGGACGGCGGCGTCGGCGGGGCGAGGCGACGACAGGAGGCGGGAGAAGTAGCTGCGGGAGCTCTCCTCGACGGGCTGGAGGAGGAGGCGGGCTATGAGGCCGCCGTAGTTGTTTGCGAGGGCGTAGACGCCCTGGACGTGCGGGGTGGCGAGCAGGGAGACGAGAAAGGTGTCGCCCTGGGTGAGGAGGTGCTTGACGACGCTCTGGGCCATCATGCTGGCGGCGAGGGTGACGGTGGGACGGTAAAAGCGCGACAGGTAAAAGTGCGGGCGGGCGCCGACGGGCCTGGGGACGAGGGAGAAGCCCTGGTCGGCGGCGAGGCGCCAGCCGGCGACGAGGTAGACGGCGAGCAGGGCCGAGGCGTAGGCCAGCTGGCCCAGGGCAAAGGGCAGGACGGCGGCATCTCGGCCGCGGCGGTCGGCGGCGACGGCGGCGACGAAGACGACGAGGCAGCGCAGCAGGGTGGCGAGGGACTCTGCGGCGGCGCGGGTGGCGAAGCGCAGGCTCGTCTGCATCAGGACGAAGCACGGCTCGGCGAGCAGCTCGACGACGGCGGCGAGGGCGTAGAGGCGCAGCGAGAGCACCAGGTGCGGCTGGGCGAGGGTGGCGGCGCTGGCAGAGGCGAGGTAGAGGCGGGCGAGGCCGAGGGCGATGACGAGACCGAGTCCGAGGGCGAGGTATCCGAGGTTGACGACGGCCTGGGCCTGACTCTGGCGTGCCTTGCGGCTCTGGTCTTTTGGCTGGGCCTCGGCATCGACGCCCTGGCGCTGGACGGCGACGCGCAGGCTCTCGCGCGCAAAGAAGAGGACCGAGAGGTAGTAGACGTCGAGCTGGGTGGCGAGGCCGAGTAGCGGGGCGGTGAGCAGGCGGACGAGCAGCTGGTTGGCGACAAAGGTGACGAGGCGTGAGAGGAGCTGGAGGAGGATGAGGAGCGAGGCGCCGTGGACCATTGACGGGGTTGTCTGGGTGGCCATGGTGAGGAGGGGGGTTGCAAACCACGTCGTGGCTTGGCCTTGTTTCCTCTCGTGCCTCGTGTAGGGCGGCAGGATGGGGTTGGCGGCGAGGTCAGGCTCAAGGTGAGGTTGAAGGTGAGATGAGGCCGAGGTGAGGTTGTGGCGAGTCACAGTGGAGGACCCCACTGTAACTCGACCCCGGGGGATCCACTGCCAGACGCTCAAGGGGCGGAGGGGGATGCCCTGAAATGCAGGCGAGGCGCACGGCACGGAGGACGCGATAGGGCACCGGAGCACTAGGTAGAGATTCCTGCAGACATGCACCTTCAATACGCCCTCTCCCACCTCCCGTCGTCCCTCGCCGCAGCAACCTCGCGCATGCCCGCCTCGCGCATACTCCCATCAGCCACCAGCCTCTCGACGCGAGCGACGTTGCGGCGCGACCACATGCTCCTCCGGCGGCGGGGGGTGAAGCGCTGCAGGAAGAAGCGCGGCTCGTCGCCGGGGCAGCGCCGCCGCTGGCCGTCGATCCAGCCGTGGCACAGGGCGGCGTCGACGGCGGCGTCGTAGCTGACCGAGGCGATGCCCGAGGCCTTTTTGGCCAGCTTGAGCCATATGCCGGCGTGGCTGGATGGCGAGGCGTGGCTTGTCTGCGCCGAGAGCCAGGTTTCCCACGCCGTGGCTGAGGGGAAGAAGAGGGTTGGGAGAGGGGGGGGGGAGGTGGTGGTTGATGATGCTGGTGCTGGTGCGGTTGATGATGATGGTGATGCTGCTGCTGCTGTTGATGATGATGGTGCTGCCGCTGCTGCTGCTGTTGGTGGTGCTGTCGCTGCCGATAATGATGCTGCCGTCCGGGACCGCGTCGTCCTCGGCACGCTCGCCCGCACAGCCGCCTTCACCTTGCGGCCCATGGTTGACGCCGATGCTCTCATGCCGGTGGGTTGATGGAGCACGGGTGAAAGAAGTGAAGGAGGGTAACAGAGACTCGGCCCCGTCATGTGACGCCGGCCGAGACTCTAGCGTCGGTGCCACTCCTCGGGTTCCTCTGGCGTATCATCTCGCCTACCTATTATCCCCAATACCCCAAGATGCTTCCTACGTCGCAAGTGGAGCGAGTGCGAGCTGGTACAGCACTCACACACTTCTCAGGCGCCTGGAGCACCACGACGAGATGATATTGTCGAGGAAGATGCGAGTTACCCTATAGACGGCCGACTCTAGCGAGAGCCATGACACAAGTCCTAATGCACAATGGGCGCCACAGGGAGTGGTCCCAGCGCCCTTGAGCCGAGCCACAGCGCCACAGGCGCCGTTTGCACCCACCCCTAAGGGGAATAGAAGTGTAAATCTCCAGCGCCCACCGTGATAGACGGCCAAAGCAGTCTGGCAGGCTGCCGGACTACCGGTCCGTGTCACATATCGCCGCCAGGGTTAAGCAATACGCTACTTTGTACTTGCTTGCGTTTCCCGGCTTCTAATATCCCACATATCCTAGCAGGCAACACGAATTGGCCTTGGATTCTGGTCATGCTGTTCGGAAGGCCGGGAAGCCAAGAAGTCCGTCTCCGGTGGCAGACGACGCATTTCTTGGCATTCTGTCCCGAAAATAAACTGGGTATCCCTTATTTCTGACATTCAGTCCAGACTGTAACAGTTGGCGCCAAGCAAGCCGGCGGCAAAACTCCACGCCCCTTTTTAACTGCTTAGGTTAAACCGGCCACTTAAGCATACTTAGCCCCTGGGTACGTGCATCCTTCCAGTATGATTATTTCAGCTGGGACCCGTCGACCCGCCTCAGGTTCTATGGTTATGCTGATACTATTAGCCATGGCTTGAGAAGACCCAGCCTTCCATGCGGCCTTTTTACTAGTCACTTCTTGTCGTTTCCACTCTCCTGCGCCACTTGGAGCATCCGAGTCAACGTCATCACGAGTGAGGTAGTGTTTACCCAACGGGCTGGTACATTCAGGGGAGTGTATGTGACTTGATGAAGACGAGATATTCTCGACTTCAGGTTGAGCTGATTCCTTATTTCAATATCCCGAGTATTCTTATCCACCCGATCTCGTCCAAGAGCTCCAATGTATGCATGCAACACCGAGGGTCAGGTCGACGACGAATTCCCGGCTTGAGAGGCCACAGCCAGGGAGCACAAACACCATAGATGGGATATTGCAAAAGTAGGCGATCTTTGGAGAATGGGACGATTCGGTCTCCGCATGTAGCTGTCAATTGGTCGCCTCCATAAGTCGGCATGGTAGGCACCGCTCTCATTTAGTGGTGGCATGAATTATAGATGCATGATATAATTTTGCCTACTCGTGTAGCTCTGCACTCTGAGGCATTTCTTTCCATAGCATGGATAACACGATTCATAATTGGAGAAGCCTAGAGCTGCTGCAAACAGTCTGCTGGTCAGAGTGTGTAATCAGTCGAGTACTGCCAACCGTTGGAGCCATTAGACCCTCCGACTGCGCAGCTATAAAGCTCTCTTCTCTTCGTCCCTCTGGAACTCTGGTTCTAAATCAGACCTACTCAAACCCTATACCATCTACACTCTATTTCTCTATTCTCCCCTGCCACGCTTAATTATTTCCCTCACAAAATGAAGATGCTCTTTACTCTTGCTGCTGTAATTGGCCTTGCCGCCGCCAGTGCAACCCCGAGCACACAGTCCACCGACCAAGAGTGCTCAAAGCCTTGCGACTATAAGAAGAACATCTCTATTGACTACACTATTAAGTTGGAGGAGTTTGACGGAAAGGGAATCTACGCATGCGTGACTCGTGTTGGCGAGGAACAAATGAACGTCTTCGAGGTGAGTGGCAATCGATCCCGGTGATAACGATGCTTTGGAACTGACGCGATTGGTATGATAGCAAGCTCCACTCTGCTGTCCCTCGGGACTGAAAGAGGCCAGGATTGGAAAATACGAAGTAAGCCCCCTCTTCCACCGACGAGCTGGGGGTGCTAACAAGAGCTGTAGCGTGGCCGATGCGTCTCGGACGATCCTGACAAGTCGCCGAGAAATTCGCCGCTTCTTCTGGGCTGGTAGTTGTAAAATAGAAATGCATGCATGGCAGGATGGAGAGAGCTTTGGTCGTTGTATGGAGTTCTCTACTAGAGTTTAAGCTCGGCCGGCCAGTAGCGGGTTCCTAATTACTGGAATATAATAGTGCTATTTGCACCATCAATTTTTCCTGAAGGCATGATATGTCCACTTAGACGCCGTGTCACACGGCCTACATTGGCCTTCAACGACTGGCTGCCCGCGAGGAGTTCTAGAAGTGAATTGCAGGTATACGCTACTTACCCTTTGAGCTAGATACTCACCCGTTCATTAAGCCCCTTGCCTTGGCAACTTGACGGGTGCTGGAAGTCTTTTTACAATTCGGACAAGAGCATATTATAGAGAAGGTGGGCATAAGGATCAGGTACTGGAAGACTCCTGATTCTGCTATCTAGAGTGTAGAATGGGCTGCATCTTTACAGGTGAAGCGAATGAGTGACTAGAAGCTGATAGAAAGTTCCGTGACTGTCAAGGTAGTGGCGCAGTGGCAGAGCATGGCTAGAGTCAGGCTACCCTGACTGCAATACTCGGAAAGTTGTGGAAACTACCTGTTTGACCCTCTTACTGCTATATCGATTAGTTTTCTCACCGCTTAATACCATGAACCTGCTTCCCGCTGGTTTCGTCGCGTTTTGCATTCTTGCCAAACACAATAATACCTCTATAGTTTAACTTGGCATGGTCTTCGCAGGAGAGCCAATTAAAGCCAGACCGGGGACCCGGTTTCTCCTTAACAATGGTCTTTATAGAAACATCGCCATGAGGCTATTCTCATAGTGTCTTATTTCTTCCGCCCTATAGAATAGTATTCGTCACTAGATCATTCAGGCGATTTGCATGGATACGAGTAGGACCGCTTATCCTAAAAGGGACTACTAGTAGGCTGGAGAACTATTAAGAAGCTTTTGTCGGACCGATAAGAAGCTTGTGTCGGACCGACAAATAACTGATTCCAACAGTGCACTTAAGGGCCATGCAGACTAGGATGAAGAGGAAGAGCCTAGCGTCGTTTAAGGCATAGCTTCCTGACTCGTAACTGCTTCTGTCTAGACCAACGGGTAGCTAGTTTATTTTCTGAATGCCAAGAACTTAATCGCGATCCACACGTTCCTGGGCCCGTCTTCAGTATCGCATGTGTGTCTGCCGGAAATAGAAATAGAAGTGGCAACGTAAATGCTCCGTACGAAGTAGCTCATGCATCACAGTTATGTAGATGCGAACATCGGAGTCTTGGTGTCTATAAAACACTCTATCCCCTGCATGAAGAAAGGGGAGGCGGACCTTTAACAGATGACAATTGCTACACCGACATAAAAAAACGGCTACACCAGCATGACTCCGTCAATGGCATGACTCTTACACAGGCATCACTTTTACAGCGTCTGAATCGCTTCATTCTTTCTTTAACCCACAGGTACATCCACGTGAGGCGGTGAAGCAAAATGTCTTGAAAAGGCCCCGATCTTTAATTGAGGCGCAGAATAAGATGAGGTCTAGTTTACAAGACGAAATAAAGCCAGTTTCAGTCCATCGTGGAGGACAGCCATCAATATCTCTATTCTGAAGAGCCTCCTCGTCGCTGTGAAGCAGCTCCCACCAACTTCTTTGCCTGCGAATGTTGGGCTGTGTCGTCCGTCGAGGGTTGAAACCCACTCCACTCAATCCACTGGCAGCTCTTATAATCCACTGAATGCCTGAGTGAATTTGGTGGATGCACTGGGAGTCATTGGATTGAGTGGATTGGCAGTGCCTTTATTCGAAATGCAGCCCGAAGCTTTCTTGATGGACCTGACTCTCCGAGAGCAGTAATCACTTTCTCCCTTTGCACAGCCTGCATCACCTTATGCATCCCCTAGGCGAGATCATCTCTCGCTCCTCCCGAGCGCTGGCCACACGAGTAAGCCACTTTGTCGCCCACTCCTCAATCTCTTGATCCGACATTGGGCCAGCTCGAGGTTAGACAGAGAAAGGAAGCTATCATGCGGATCCCCCTGGCAGGGTTCAGGTGTCAGGAGCTAACCTACGAGGCTCCCACAGGCCTAGCCTGTTACAAGGTCAAGGCGTGACGGAACAGGGTCTAACAAGGTCAAGTGCGTACTCATGGGCGACCCATCTTTCTGGATTCCGGCTCACAACTGAACCGGAATCTGGAAAGATGGAGCGGGCCCCGGCATACCAGGGATCAATGCGCCACCGTGCCTAGAAAAATATAAGTAGGCATATAACCTTAACACTGCCAGCTAGATAACTGGATTCAATGCCACCTTGTCCATATTGCGGCCTTCGAATCTATGGACGCCATGCTGCAAGGGCTTGCTCCTCCGACTACCACTGGTGATGAAGATGCCAGCCGAAGAGCTGTATGACATGTCCGGCAACTCATTTTGTCCACATTTGCTAATGCGGCTCGAATCAAACTAGTGTGATCGGTGCCGACTAAGAAAGGTGCGTCGTTGGAGGAAAGCAATGGCGAAGCATGCTCTCCCATTCAAGGCCTCGACTCAACAAGAAGCTTCATTTTCCAACAGTCGCTCAATAGGCTCGCTGCGATAAAGATCAACCCTGCTTGAATTGTCGAGCGGCAAACCGCTCCTGCGTAACTACTGTCCCCCGCCATCCACCAAAGGAGTTCCGTCACCGAATTCACATATCCGCGCAGTAGTTCGTCCACCTCGCCACATAAAACTTTTATAAATGGCTGATTCAATATCTGTGCTCGTTAATAATCCAGCGAGAAAAAGGTCGACCGGATCGAGGCCAGTCTTCGCAACATTGAAGGCCTCTTAACCGCCTCTCTGCCTGGTGCCGCAACCGACCCAATGCCACGGCTATTATCGCCGTCGGCTAATCGCAATACTCGATCCACCATCTCTGCTACCGTCATCTTCGGCACCGGCGATAAAGAGTCTGACTTTGGCAACGACCGCGGGTTAACTCTCCACACTTCATCTGCAGGCGAGCTCATCCAACATAGCGTTAAGAACGCCTACCTGAATGGCATCGATCTAAAAATGGAAGCTGCTCTTGAGGGACTTGGTCAACTAGTCGACATGCAGAGACGTTCCCACAAGGGTCACGCTCCTTGGTTCCCATTGCAGAAACCTGTTCCCTTCGGCGGCATCAACAAGCTTGAAATGCCTCCAATGGAAGTAGCCATACGCGTGCTCGACGAGACTAAAAGTAAGCATCTTCAATTCTCCAAGATCAAATATGTATGCTGATTTCGAATCCAGGCCAACCCCCAGGTCTCTTTACCATGATTTGCTCCTTTGCAGGCTTGTCTGAAGTCTCGCGACTGTGCACTGCCGCCTATAGTGCGTTGGACAGGATTTCACACGCATCATTTACCCTTCTGAACGCGATCCTTTTTAATCTATTTCAGGAAAAGAATTCACTCATGAGAGACTCGGCGATCCGAAGCGACTACAATTCGTATATTCATCTTTGCCAAACCAATCTGGAAACATGCTTGGCGAATATGCCCCTTTTTCTGCCGTCTACAACGGAAAACGTGCAAGCGCTTTTACTCGGGGTATGCAAATGCGTTGGTCCAAAATATCGTCTTCTCGCTATAGCTAAAGCCAAGGGCAGGCTTATTACGCAGTCGATGTCTCTAGACCATCCGTTGCCTGGCACCTCACGTCCACGGCGGCCCAGCTTTGCCAATCCGGCCGGTTTCATCGCTTAGAAACGTCATTATACGATCCTCCTCATGTCACTCGCCTCAAACGGGCACTTTTTTGGGAGCTGTATAATTTTGAGAAGGGGCTTGGACTGAGACTGAGTCGAGCGTCGGTTATTCGAGAATGCGACATCGATATTCCTCGCGAGTACGAACTGTTTGGGCAGGATTCTTTGGGATACTCTGCGAAAACACCATCCTTGATCCAGCAATGTTCGCTACAGGGTCGCATCTACGAACAATTGTTTGCAACCATAAGCCATTATGAGACCTATCACTTGCTTACTTTTGGAGTATAGATATAGTCCAGCCTCTTTATCTTGCTCGCAGCTTGAATTAGCCCAGCGTGCACAACGACTAGCTGCTGAGTGTCGGCAGTTACAAGAAAATGCAGATGAGACTCAGGAACAACATCACCATGCTCCCAAGGCAATCAACGAGTCTAGCCTTATCGATATCTTCCATCAAGGTGTCGAGATTCAGCTCCAGGTCACATTAACACTTGTTTATCAAGCTGTACCATCTCAACAACCGTCGGCCAGTCGATTCTGCATTGAATGCCTTGAAGCAGCTCGAAAAGCGATGCGAGCCCATCAAGCATCTGCTCAATTGATGAATCTTGGCCCATACGCTCAGTCCTGCTATATGAACTGGTTAGCATCACCTTTTAGAACGACTTTTTTCATTTTATTGATATCGAATACCTAGGATACTCCTTTACATGCCATTCGCTCCTTTTTTTGTTCTTCTTGGCCACATTATCGAGACGTTGTCGCTCGATGACCTCAAGATTATTCAGGAATTTGTGCTTTCGCTTGATATTGCACGCGGGTCATCGGACACGATAGGCAACTTCTGTCGATTGTGTCAAATCATGTGCGATATCGCTGGGCTATATGTGGAAGCCAAGTCAAACGAGCACCAAAATGAGAGTCATGTTCAAATTGGTGACGAATTCGACGAGTATTTAAGCCAACTGGGGCTCACCCCTATGCAAAACCAGCCCATGGGAAATATGGAAAGCACCAATGGGAACCTGCGGGGGGATAGCCTGGCTCCCCATGTACCAGAATGGCTCTCGGTGGGACAGAATATGCTCGATTTTCTGGAGGAAGATTCATTGCAGGAAAACCCTTATTTGTAAACCTAGAACTCACGCATAAGGCCTGATCCTCCTCACCAAGGGCACGCAAGTTAAGGTCCCCTATAAAGGGAGGAATCACGACGGAGTTCTTGGCACTCCGGTCCCGAAATATATCTGGATTATAGGTACGGACGTGGGGCTGAGGTGGAGGTGCGGTTAAGAGGGGTCATTCAGCCCGAACAGGGTTCAAAGCCACTCGACGAAAATCTATATAATATGGATCTGTACTAAGCAGAAAGAGGTATTTGGGAAAGCCTGCGTAAAGGAGTGGGATTACGGGCGACAGGCGATTACGCCTGCCCAGCTGATTCAACAGCGCGAGGCAAGATTTCGTCCGAGAGCCGTATATCCGAAATGGTGCGTATAGATAACCTTGAAGACACGTCATGTGTATCTGTTCAGCCCAACCCCCAGCGCCCCATGTCAGTATCTGGCGTCCTGGTTGTCTCTGCGAATTTCAGGTTGCTCACTGTAAGATCATGCCTCGTAAAGTCGAGTAGAAAAGGTATAAAGACCGAGGTCGTTGCCGTCTCCAGGTTCGGCTTGAGCAGATCGTGACCCTCGTTACAACTTGCATCACGTATCTTGGCACCACCCCCATTTCATCATTCGTGCCTTCTCTGGCCTCTTTCCCGCGTCAGCTCAGACGCAAAATGCAGACCAAGAACATTCTGTATGCGCTCCTCGCTCTCGTCGAGATTGCCTATACGGCGCCCTTGTCGCTGGAATCAAGAATCGACTGGGGAACCGTACAGCGTAAAGCCCAAGTAACGATTCAAAACGACTCGCGCGAGGACATCAACGCCGTCTTGTCCACAATAACTCTACAACAACGAGGCCAAATTTCACAACTTTGAATGTGATGAAAACGCAACTGCGAGATGTGCATTGTCTTCTTTTATAGTCGTTAAGCCGTTGTGATTGCCACCCCCTGTCTCCTCCCCTCTCGTCCGTACGCCTTCAGCTAGCTCAGGACCAAGTCTTGGACGCTTCTTCTCGACAACTTCCCATATACGCAGTATTTAGCGGCGAGATAGCTTGCCCTCCTGACAAAACGGCCATGACGTTTCTTAAACATAACTCTTCAGCGGCCTCGGCCACTTTCGCCGGCCCTGCGATGACTGTTGGTTCAGCATCACAATAAATGATCCCTAACGATATGGCACGTGTCAGTTTTTAGACATATTTCGTTCCCTTTGTCATGGAAAAAGAAGGCTCATGATGTGCGTGAAAAGGAGTACTGAAGTAAGCAAGCCTACCTCTCTCGCCCAGCCGCTTTACATCGACTCCGTCACACCCCACAGTGGCGCTGGCAAACACCCTCACAGTCGGCGGTAGCATATCCACCAGCTCAGAATCCCACTCACCCATCTCACCACCCACGTCTTTCGCGGGCCGGATGATGGCGTGAAAGTCGCCCCATGAACGATTCTGGAGAGCCTTGGCGAAAGAGGCGCGCTGCCGCTCCGCGACCGAGAGGCGGATGAAGCCGCATTGCGAGTTCAGAAGGGCATATGTCTCTGAGTTGTAGCAAATGGGCTCCCCGAGGTGCAAGATTCGTACCCGAGGTAGCCGGATTGATGGTTCTGGGGATGGACAAGGTGAGGCTTTGGTCCCCATTGCTGATGTCTCTGGCAGCCTTGGTGATTCAGGGGAGGAGTCGGAACTGTGGCGGGCGTGGTCTGTCAGATACTCATGGGAGGAAGCTGTGTGTGTGAGATGTCCACCACTACCGCTGGGAGGCGACTGAGGATAATGCGAATCACAGTTCTTGTATGAGCATCTCCCCAACACGGTGGATAGTCGCTTTCTGCAGTACTACCCTTGAGTATATCAGGATCAGGTTATATGAGGAAAATGAGCCACGAAGAGCAAGCTGCTGACCGAATTAAACGAATGAACTTTCTGCCTGGTGGTCAGCGAGTCACGTACGACTCATCAAAGTTGGATGGCTCCGATTCGTCTGAAATCGGCCCGACACAGAGCTAGTCTTGCCCAACCCCTGCCCCTTGGGCTTTGGTGATGCCAGGCCTGCATCACGAGTCGCTTCGTTGGGAACCCGGCCATGGAGGACGGTGTGTCGGACCATTGGCACCACGCGGATCGGAGAGGACATCAGGTAAATTGATGAGGGGCATACGCTTTTGCACGGAGCCAGGAAAGGGAATCATTCATTATGCGGCCTGGCCACAAGGCAGGTCCGACCACCTGTGAGCAGGCCGTCCAAACCTTGCAGAACAGCTGAGCATCTTCGTCGTCAAAGGATTATATTCAAGTTGGTCGAGCTCATGTGTTTCGCGACCAGCAAATCACCCAACTATATCACCAGAGTCTGCCAATATGCACCCTCGGCTACTGTCTCAAAAGACGAATATTCGAGAAGTGAAAAGCGCATCGTTCATCTAATGGTTTCCCTCGCCCAAATCCCGGCGGCGTCCATTCTACCCGTCTCTCCAGCTTGTGTCCTTGTACAACCCGACGACGAAAAGGATGAGGCGGCAGCGGCGCTATTGTCTTCCAGCCCACTTCGCCACGTCCGATGATGGCTTCCTTCCCAGGAGAAGTATTGTATAGGGAAACTCCATATTGAGCTGTGAGCTCGGGCGAGAGCAAGAAAAGAAGCGAGGTTGGCCATGTCCATTATATTCAGGGCCACTGTCCAAGGTACGGATTTAACAGCCCCCCTTCCCTCGCTGCGGAGGTGCCCGGCTCACCCAGCCGCGCGGTCTGCCGGAGCGAGGGAGCCAAGTGCACCTTTTCCTCCGGGCCCCAATGAACCCCAAATTCTGCCTCATTTCCCTTTGCTTGGGACAGTCCCATGCCATGCCTTGATGGATCATCTACCCTTGCCACGCAAGTTCGCCCGCGCGCCTTCATTCGCCTTGCTGCCAGCTGCATTCGGTGCCTTCTTGTCACACTGCCAAGCTGTTATGACGGGCTCTTGAGTCATGGGGATGAAGCTCACATTCCAAGATTGACGCGTGAGATGAGAAATCGTCTTGTATTGTCAGTTACACCATCAGGCTTCAACTTACTCGCTGACATGTCAAGCATGGTTAGCCACCCAATATTTATCCTTGAAGACACATGTAAAGACTTTCCAACTAATTGTAGTTTTCTTGTTAGTTGATGCTTTACTTGCATCCTCTCCGAATCGTTGCGCAAAACTTACAGTCTAGAGTGCCAGCATAGTTTGCGGCGTTGAGCATACCCTTGACAGTGGAGGGAATCAACGTACGCGCTAGAGTAGTAGATGTGTTAACGATCCACGTAGCACTCTGCCTTGACGACAGTAGCAGACTTACAAACTAGCATCCCCGGCCGTCAGCGAGCTGTTGTTGGTCTCAAGGGGCCGGATCTGGGACTAAACTCACAAACTACCACACGCAGTCGTTAGTGAGCTGTTGTCGGTATCGACAGGCAATGTTTGGGACTCGTCTCACCAAATACCACGTCCTATCGTTCGCTATTAGCCATGTTTCGCGACATGGAATCGATGAGCTGCCCCCCATCTGGCTGCTAAGCCGCCTCGTTCGTGCTGGCAAGCAACTCTTGAAGCCGCGAGAAGTGGGCGGCCGACTTGCCGGGGCACTTTGCCGGCGTCAGATGGTACTGATGTCGACGACTGTTATGGGGGAAAGGCGTACTATTTTCCTCGTACTCTGCATGGTTTCCTCGGCGTGAGACGCTGTCGGGCGGACAATCAGCTGGCCATGTCCGCGGCGTGGCCATCGGGTCATGGGTGCCTACACATCATCGCTTAGAGACACGGGTCTCGGGTGCCACTTGAATTCCTACCCGCCCCCGTTTGCAATACTAGGGCTGAGCACGACGACCATCACCGGGTGAACCCCCCGAGGGCGCTGGAATGCTCGTACGGAAGCCGTGGCGTACGCCTCAGTGGAAGTGACGGGATAACCCGCCATGCTCATCAGGGCGCCTATATATACCATCGGGGCATTTTCGGACCCGCGGTTCACGCAGTTCAAGCCCCCAGGGGCGGAGACGCCGCCGATGAACAGAGTTCTACGGAAGTGGGAGCTCTAGGGACATTGCGGATGCTAAAGAGGGTTATATGACTATGATTGGTCTCGAAAGGATTATGGGGGAGTTTCCAATGCCAAGCCGTCCTGTCTGAGGATTAGGACGATGATGTTTGGGGACACGGCGAGGCTGGGCTTTGAAACACCTGCTAGTTAATCTCTATTCCTACAGCCAATCATGATGTCATGAAGGAAATGCGCAACGAATGGGCCAGTTTGCTGGAAGCAGTAACTCGGGCATCCAAGGTTTATATCTTCTCTTCGAGACGGTTGACAAACGGAGGACCCTCGCGTGGAGGATCCAAGCGGTGGCCTAGATGACAGCAATCCACGGGTACTAGCCATTGAGAATATCCGACCAGCCAAGAAGTCAGGAGGCGGAGACGGGTTGGATCCGCTGACAACGATTGGCCAAGCAATATCTGCCGTCTCTTTGGCCTGCTGAACTTCCTTCTCTTTCTTGACGGCTTCACGCCATGCCGTATTGGAGGGTCCGTAGCCTATACAAGATGGCCCGGCTCATCATTTCGAGAAGTCGTGGGTGCCATCCTCTGTAGAGGGAAGTGACAGTCCTGAACAGGCGTTATCATTCTGTAGTAGATGGCTGACTGTGGGAGTGCAGGGCTTGACTGGATATAATGGGTAATGGGAAAGGCTTACACGACGCAACGACTTCCAGGTCAAATGGGAGAGGTGCAGCTGACGCCATGCGATGGCGAGCCCGAGGAGCGCAGAGACGGTGGCTATGACGCCGAAGACGACGCTCGCCATCGTCGAAGGGTCAATGCTGGCGCTCGAAGCGCCGTGATTGGGAGGTGCGGCGCGCATCGTCGAGTTGTCGTTGAAGCTCATGGCTACATATATATATATATATATTCAAGACCAAGACAGGCAGATTGGGGCTGGGGGTATGAGGTCCGATATGAGCAGGTGAAGTGAGAACTGGGTTGAAAGCAAGGCATTGCCGCTGATTTCATCTTGGTTTTAAGAAAGGCCCCCGTTCAGATTCTGGAACCCTGCTCTCCGGGAGCAGATGCATATGCACCTCCAGAGTGGCAGAGCACCTTGGCGGCAACGTCAGTACCTTCAGATTATGGAAACAGCCAATGAGGGGCGCAGAGCATGTTGGGCCCGACGTAATTCAGATGCTGGGGGTGCCCAATGAGGCTTGCTTCGGATTCTGGCTCTGGCCAACCACGAACATTTCAGATTCCGGCGTCAGCCAATGATGGGCACCGAGGCTGAGGTGACACAGCTGGCAGACGCAAAGGGCTTCTTCTATATAAACCCCCGTTGCCCCCCACTTGTGAGATCCCTTTTCCTCCATCCCGCATCCAACCATCGAGCACACAGTCATGTCCGCGTCCCGAACAAAGCGAACCGAGGACGAGTGGCTCTGTCTCAAGGCTGCCATCCGCCGGCTCTATCTCATCGACGATGTTCCCTTGAAGGAGCTCGTGGGCAGGGTTGGCGAGCTCGGCCTGGTCGTCACGTTGGTTCCGCCGGCCCCTTTTGCAACCCAAGCTCATCGAATACTGACAGTCCCGACGCACAGGAAGGCGCAGCTCGAGTACCAGCTGAAGAAATGGAAGTTTAACAAAAAAATGGACAAGTCTGCGGCCGGCACGCTGGCAGGAAGGCTTCATAGCTCCAACCCCGGCGACGCCTTCGGGAACTGAGATTGTCGTCTGCACGCCTCAGCCTCTGCCGATGGAAGCTTGCTGGCCAGGAGGCCTGCCTTGGTTGCAGTTCCAGCAGATGTTCTCGCAGCCTGAGTCCACGGCTATTGCTTACATGGCCTTGTCACTAATTGATGCCTCTCGACAGATCCCGGGCTCCTAGGGAGGATGGACGCGTCGACAAACCACAACGCCTCTGCGAACTCGCTTCAGCTTTCCTACCCCATGCTCGCCGACCTATCGACCCTGAGAATCGAGATGGTCCTGCCTAAATTGGCAAATCTATGCCAGAATCATACCCAGGGGAGCATTTATCCCGCTCCTGGGCTCTTCTTAGTCGCCATGGCCACGACCACTTTCAGGAACGCTTCGCGCTCATGGTCTACGAGGTCTCGAACAAGGCATGGATGAGCCATGACAAGGACAAAGATTACTGGAACGATACGCTGGCCATCCTTGGCCGATCTGGGCTCCTTGGCCGTCCCCTCGACGTCGCCTCTTGGGCAAGTTCGACAATCATGGCTTTCGCCGAGAGTCTTGTCCAGTTGTGGCACCACTGTCTGAGCTATCGTACCTTCTCCTGTTCCAACGATGCGGAAGAAGTCGCCGACGTCTTGGAATGGCTTTTTCGTTGCGGTATTGGCCCCCAGCTCCTTACTGGCTCACTCCAGACGTCTTTATCCGCGCTGCCGCCAAGGGGAACATGGCTCTGCTCGAGTTCCTTGGCCTCATTTCACCGCTTCCGGCCGTCCCCGAGGGCCTCAATCCACCGCTCGACATATTTGGAGCCGGTCTCATGCAACCGGACATGAGATATAACCTCGGGAAGATGTTGCACGGCTTTGGTGGCTCCAAGTTCAGCTTCCCCCTTGCACTTGCAGAGCGTCTCAAGGATGGAGAAGCCATCAGAAAGCTGCGCGACCACGGCTACCGTCTGGATTGGCATGCGCTGGTTGAAGCTGCCAGGAATCAGGACCTCTTTGCTAGCCAAGAGTGTCCTCGAAAGTCAACCGTCGGCCGACCATCTCTTTGGACGACGGATTCACAATCCCCTCTATGAAGCTACTTGCAACGCCGACTTGGACATGATTCGACTTCTTCTGTCCGCCGGCATCAGACCCGAGGGTTATCATGGCCAATATGGCAACTTTCGCAGAACCGTTTTTCAACAAGCCGTCGAGAAAGGCGATTCAGATGTAATCCATCTTCTGCTCGAAGCCGGCGTGGACATCAACGAGCCGCCCGACCAAGAGGGCGGCGCAACCGCCCTTCAACTCGCCGCCTTGCAAGGATACCTGGGAATCGCAAAGCATCTCATCGACCTTGGCGCCCATGTCGATGCGGGAGCCGCAGTTTCTTTTGGGCGCACGGCACTCGAGGGCGCCACGGAACACGGGAGGCTCGACACGGTCCAGTTGCTGCTCCATTGCGGCGCCAAGACGTCTGACATGTGGCGCCATCACTATGCGCGGTCGGGTGGGCGTGGGTGGAAACATGGAAGCTCACATGCTATTGAATCACTGCTCATAATTCATGGGGGCTGGACAGATGAAGACCAAGATATGTTGGACAAACTGGTACACCTGGATGAACACTGCCGTGGTCTGGCGTATACTAGTGAAGAATTCCGGAGTATTATTGCTGTAGAACAGGACTTCCAAGGGGCACCATCTGGCTGCACATCGGACCAGGGGGCCAAGAGTGGAAATCCCGGTTGAGATGCTTGATCCGGTAAGCTGTGCATGTCAGCGTCATGGCCACTCACTGCTTCGTCTCCTGTCAAGTTTCCTCCTCTTGATAAGAAGAAAGTAGTTTTTCGCATTGAGCAATCAAACAGTCGCACAGGAGACAAACCCCCCAAGTATCCCTACTGCTCTTGATGTTACCCTTTGGCAAGGGATCAAGTTCCTAGATCCGCAGTCAACAACTTCCTGATTGTCTGTTTCTAGCAATATGATGGGTACAAATGGACTCTCAAACGTCGTCTCTGAACTCATCATTCGCAACAGTCGAGTTGATTTCATCGCTCTCGAGCTGTAGACCCACAACCACCCTACAGCAAGCAACTGTCCCAGACTCACACTTGCTAATCACCAAACCTTGTTCAGAAACCAACGTGCCAAACGCAAACACCGTCTGGCAGCCCTGAGCTGGTGAATACCCCCAGATCCAATCATCATGGCTGTCTTTGACTGGAGATTGGCATTGTGCCTCTCTGCAGCACTTTCCCCTATGCTGTGCCGCTCCGACATGGTTATTTGGCAGTGTTTGCTCAACCATGTCTCATGCAGTTCACCGCCTGGCTTCTCTATTCCATGTTCCTTGGGCCCTACTGGCTTAGCCCATTGACTAGACTGCCGCAGCCCAAGGTAAGCTACGTGTTCAATTGGTCTGAATGTGTTTCCAACATTGCCCAGGGAGTGGCACGGGCAAGACCTGATTTATTTTCAAGTAAAGCCGAGAACTTGACCAAGAAGACGGCGAATGTGTCAGGAGCAGCTTCTGCTTTGCTTCTATAATGGGAAGATGGCGCAACAGCTAATAGTCTTCGCCGTATCCCCCTTTCTGCTGGTCCTCATCTCCGTAGCCTCCAGAGTTCCCCTCATCGCCGTACCCGCCAGACTCCCCCCCATTATCCTCGCCGTAATCGTCATGCTTTGGCTTCTTGTGCCTGTACTGCTTAAGATGGCCGGGAGCCTTGTGACGGTGGCTGATTTTCGGGAGCTCGTCGGATGATGCAGCCGGCTCCTCATCCAAGTCCTCCACCTCCATCGACATGGTCTTGACATTGGCAAGGGGGACATCTTCGCCGTTGGGCTACAAACATGGTCGTGGTTAGCGACGTCGAGCGGCATGGCGACGAGGGACTTGCCTTTGTGATGATGACGCTCATGCTATCCCGGATCTTGTCCTTCTCGATGCCGGCGCGCTGGCAGGCTCCGATGGCCTTGTTGAGCGGAATGGTTGCGTACACTGGCCCCTTTGCCGGCTCATGCATGACGGCAATGTGGCTCACAAACTGATCGCACAGGTGGACCTTGATCAGCGACGGGCGCGCGATGTCCTCGGCCTTGTAATATATGTGCGCCAGATAGACCTTTCTCTTCTGATTGTGATCCTTGCCCCGGTAGAGTTTGTTGATCAAGGATGCCGCCCGGTGTTTCCTCTTCTGGTCGTAGCTGTCCTGTTCATCGTCATAGTCGCCATAGTCGCCGCGCTTTCTGTTGACAGACGGGGGCGGATCCTCGAGGCCTTCGTACGTGTACCCAAACTGATGGGTCGATAAAACGCTATTCGGCGTGTGCGGCTGTCTGCCCGGGCCGAAGAAGGGGGCCAGCGGGGAGGTGGGACGGACCGTGGTGCCTTGGGGTGTTGTGAATCGGGAGCCCCCGCGGTACGAACGAGTCAAGCCGGCCAGGTTTGGGTTGGCGGCTTGCCAAAGGGCCCAGAGACGGTCGACGTTGACGTGATGCAGCATACTGGGAATTGCTTTGCGTGAGCTTGGTCGGTGCAGTTGAGTAGTCAAGGCATCGGGGCAACGTACAAGAGAGGGTCAAACGCGGCATACGACGGAAATGAAAACTGCTGGCCACAGGCCGCAAAGGTGTGCACCAGGTTGTGCGGTTGCTCCAAGCTGGAGCCGCCGGCGCCCGTCGAAGAGAATTCCTCAAAGGTTCGAGAGTAGGTAAAGGCGTCAAACTTGGCATTGTCAGCGCTCGCCCAACAGTCGATGGAGATTACCACACTTACAACCATCTCTCTGAAATCATTCGACCGCATCATCTCGTTGGCTGAGGCTGGGTATGAGCCGGGCGACGGGCAACGTGCAATGGCCGTCCTTGGATTCGGGCTGAATGGGCCGAACTGGCCGCGGACTGCCTCCTGAGGAAACGTGTATCCCGCCAGAGGGTTGTTGACCTGCCTGCGGCCCTGGGGAGTGTTGATGGTCATGGTCCGCGGCACTGTTGAAGGGGGGACGTCGCTCAACTCGGCCCAGTCCCAGTACGGGGCTCTGAGCCTCTCGGCAGCTTGCAAATACTGATTGCGGGCTGCTCCTCGATACCCCGAGGCGATCCGTCTGGCCGACTCAACCAATACTTGCTGTACAGCAGTTAGACGTGGCTTCACCATACAAGGTTGTGCAGACTTGCCTCGAAGAGAACCAGATAGGGTCGATGCCACGGCAAGAACAAAGCTTCCTGTAATCGAGTAGTTAGCACTAGTCTTTGTTTGGTGAGAATTGGCAGCGGCGCGTACACCATGAGGGCAGTAGCCGGCCCAGCCGTTGTTGTTTCTACGGCCGGTGTTGTTCCATTCGATGGCCGGGAGCCCGTGGATAGCTGGTGCGAGTCGGTGAGCATGCATGACGACGGGTCGTGCGAGAGCCTATACCTTCTATCTGGAAGTAGGACAAGGGATCAGATGACCCGGCTTGCATCATGGACGAGAGCGCCTGTATGTATAGGTCCCTGTGGAAATGAGCATGCCTTCTCTCCTGTTGATTAAAGACGCCGTACCATTGAGGACCGCCCTCTGCCTGAAGGGCGTTGATATTGCGCCTTATCGGGACGCTCCCGGATTGAACCCGGGCGCCCGTGATGGCATAGGGATCCGATGCAGCCCGTTGGGCCAGGACGGTCGACCCGACGAACAGGCACGAGGCGATGGTCTTGATCAACATGACGGATATGAGCAAGCAGTCTTGCTGACCCAGTGCCCCCGGTCGAGCGGAGGCATGGTGGATATATAGCATGCTCCTCTGCCAGCACACTGTCGGGCTGGGGGCATGTCGCAAACCAGAGGAAGACGAGCCGTCTGGAATGTAGCGGTAGTCAGCCTTGGTCTGGTCACATTGCTCGCAAAATGCCTGTTTGACCTCAAGGTCCATGTGTTTGAGATGAAATGGAGCCGTCGAGTCGCCGTCGTCACTTTCTGTGTGCAGAGTGAGACTGGGTAGCCAGAGATGCCTGGCTATGTGGAAGCTCGAGGGGGGAAGCCGGGCTTTCCCCCAGGTGTGCTCTCGAATATTCGCAAGTGCTGACAACTTGGGAGGGTATCAGGCCCCCCTTGGCAGCGCTGGAATTGCCACCATGTCGCGCACAGCGAAGAGAGACGACGACTCTTGTGCGTTCATTTGTGATGATGGTCTGGCTAAGCTGCCCAGGTGGCTGGCAGCTGATACAGCTGTTGACCCCTTTTCCCTATAGGCATTAGCTAATAAAGTGCCTCTTAATACTACACAAGTCCAACCCGTCATACCGTCTTCCGGTGTGCGGCTTGCGAATTACAATGCCGGGCTGGGAAAGGGCGAGCGAATGATGCATGGATGATGATGTCTCAAGCTAGGCACGGAAAGGTGTGTAAGGCTAGGTCTTATGTGGACGTGGCCGATGGAGAGAGCCCTTGTCGAGACACCTGGACTCTTTCTAATATAGTAGGTGCAACATCTCATCGATTTGAGCCATTATCCGTGTCATCAGCATGGACGGATCGTCTCGACTCTTCCACCCTCATCTCTTCATCTTGTCAATGCAGCCTTATAACGCCAGTCTCCGTCATCTGCCTTTGTTCCTCGCACGTGCCTCGTAGAGAGATCCGACACTTTGCCTATCTAGCAGCCTCCCGTGCGTGAAAATCGAGCTTGGCATCCCCAGTAAAGGACCTTGTGCTAGCAGCGTCAATCTTGGGATGATAAGGCTGCGCAGGTCTTCCCGTCGAAGCCACTTCAAAGGCTTTGGCTACCCGCCCACCCTCAAGATGCCCAACTACCCCCCGAGCGACGCCATATCGTCTATAAAGGTGCGAAATCCATCTGCGATCGTTAATGGAACATCCATTGCCAAGATCCTTCCACGCGGTTAGGCTGATGATTCGCCCCTTGCTATCAGGGAGGTCGAAGGCGCTCAAGGCAAAGTCCGTGCAGCAGAACCTGCAATTGTTGACCTGGTGTAGGCTGGCACGCTGAAAAGACCGAATTTCGCTAATGGGGCGAATGCTCCAGGGGCGCTCAGAGGGCGCGAGAGTGAGGCTATACTCCTTGCTCCAGCGCACGTGGCCGCAGCAATGTCGCAGCGCCCATTCCCTTTCGACGAGTTGCACGACTTTGGAGGCGGCATCTCCGAGACCCGCTAAGCCCTTGCATGGGAATATGAGCTTCTCAGTTTTTGCAACAAGGCGTCTGTTGGCGATTTGGCATTGAGTGGTGGAAACAATCCTCGGATATCGGGATTCATCGAGAAATTCGTATCGGTAGCTCGAGGATAGGGCCTCTGCCGAGTATGTCGACCACTTATATCGATGACATCTCATTACCGCCGCTATCATGTTGAAGTGAAGCTGGAAGGGAAGGTAAGGGGATGCGATTTGGCAATTTTCGAGGACTTCACCCGAGCTTCCGCTGGTAATCTGAGCGCAAGGTCGCATAGGCAGCCCACGATCAAAAATACCATAAGAGGGGAAGGGATAGGTGAGGCGGATGGAAGACTTGGCATCTGGGGCAGAGAACGTCGGCTGGGCGCACGCCATCTCTCTCTAAGCGAGTAAGCAAGTCGGCGCGTGAAGTGCCCTGTAGCTGCAAAGACGCTCGTCCCAGCTTGCAAAGGCCGGTTCGGCTGACGAGGGCCAAGGAAGCTCGGTCTGTTGGAGTCAGGTTTGCGGCAATCTCGAGAATGAGTTCTGTCGCGAGTCCCTCGAGCGCAGACAGGCCGCCTTCATATTGCAAGCTGCCGTGGCCCGTTGACGATTTTGAACAGCCTTCTGGAAGCCGAGAGTAGCCTTGATAGCGCTTGAAGAGAGAGGTGAGAAACGATGCCATGGCGATGGTACAATGTCGCTCTAGAGTGGGAGGGGGAGGACACAACGTGAATCAAGATGTAAAGGTCGAAAATGTTTAACCTTGCCGCTACCTGACCTCTTGCCACATGCTCTGGGGCTCAGGTGCCCTGGCGCTGCTGCTCCGGCGATGGCTGAAAAGCTAAAGCAGCAGAAGCACGGGGTCACTGCGGGCAGCGATATGTATCACGGGAGAGACATGGGCAGAGCAGATAGGGGCTGTATCGCATCTAAACGACCTCCATGGCATCACAACGAGTACCAGAGCTCTAATGGAGACGAGATGACATCTAGGTGCCTACCTAAATACCCGTGTGCCGCGGGCAAGGGGAGTACAAAGCACGGAGCGGATAAACGCTGATGCCGACGACAGCTTCACTTCCTCGGCCGCGCCCAGCCATGTGCCTCTTGCCTCCTCATGCGACCGTATTTACACGGCAGATGCTGGGCTGCCTCCTGTGCGGGCTGCCGGCCGCTTGACTATGTGAGCCATGTGTGCGCGCCATGTGTGCGCGCCATGTGTGCGCGCCATGTGTGTGCCGCCGCGGCTTACATTTCTTTTACGGGGCCGCAAGCCGTTACGAAGAGAACCGCATCATCACGATGGCTTCATTCATTGTTCAAGGGGGACCAATCATTTTGGAAGCTGCTAGCTAGTGACATTGGTACTTGCGGACGGCGCCTAGCTGTAATCGGCGGGTCCGCACCAGACGTGCGGCCACCCATTTTGCTTGGTGCCTTCTCTTGTGACCGTCTCTCTCACACGGAGGAAGGAAGTAGGACCACGACAGCAGGAAGGAACCATCGGGGAAAAGAGGCGTATGAAAAGCCCGCCTTTTGGGGCGAGGAGACAGGAGGACACGTAGACCTTTATCCATCTCTTGGTCAATGGACAATCTTCTCTCTCTCAGCTCTCTCCATCTCTCTCCATCTCTCTCTATCCCTCTCAAATTCCACACCAAAAACCACACGCACACACACACGATGCAGCGCGAACGTCGTGGCAACTTTGCCTCGCCCACGAGCGCCTCCCGCCTCCGCCGCGGCTCTGCTTCTCCTGCCCGGCAAAGCACCACCATCAACACCACCACCGATGCCGCCACGATGCAGACCCCCCCCTCTGTTGCTGCCCCCTCCTCCGGCCCTGACTCCGTCCCCGGTCCCGCCTCCGATTCCGGCCCCGCCCCCGGCCCTTCTGCAGTTGGTGCGGCGCCCATTGACACCCTGCCTGCCATGCCGATGCTGATGCCCAGTCTACATCCAGCCTCCGGTCCGGCCCGCCCCATCCTCGCCCAGACGACAAACCTGCGCCGAATCGCTGCCTCCGTTGCCGTCGCCGGACCCGCCTTCGCGTTCTTCGATTTCATCGTGCTTGGGACCGTGGTGCCCGATTGGCCTATTGGCCGCACTATGGTCCGAATCAGCACCCTCATCTGCCTCTCAGCCCCCTTGTGGTACCTCCCGGCCATTTTCGATGCGAATATGCCGCCCCAACCTGCACATGTTTGGCGTCGCGTCGAGAGATGGGAGAACTGGGCCGCCACCGCCGTGCTCTGTGGGCTCGCTTTGGCCGTCGCATTGACCATTGTCGCATGCAGTCTTCACTTTTTCTCCAATCTCGAAACGTAGCTGAGCATTTGCTTCAGCTAGTCCCTCGATATTCATTTGGCCGTGGACAGTGACCGTGCCTCCATGTAGCGCTGACCGGCCGTGGCCAAAACTGACATCAATGGCCCCCAGATGATGGCTGCCGCCGAATCAGGCAATGCATCCACAGTCAGCATGTAAGATTGAGTTTTACTATTTGCACTCACACATATCTCTATTTGCACTCACGCCCCATTTTAAAGATACGTACCAGCGCCAGCCCGCCCCGCCAACTTGTAGTGCCCGCGCCTGGCAAGTACCCGTACCTTCCTGTTGCATATACGAGGAGTGCCACACCCATTTCACTGCGAGAGCCCTGGGCGTAGCCCTAGCCCTCATTTGCAGGGGTCAGCCACACACATATAAGGGCACCCCTCGCACACATTCCTTTTTCCTAGCTAGCTAGCATTATTATCTTCTAAAGCTCTCTTTTCTATAAGTTATAGCCCTTGCGCGTTGCGTATTATTGCTACTTTAACCTCTTTATCTTAATTATCTTAATTATCTTAATTATCTTAATTATCTTAATTATCTTAATTATCTTAATTATCTTAATTATCTTAATTATCTTAATTATCTTAATTATCTTAATTATCTTAATTATCTTAATTATCTTAACCCTTTAACCTGTAGGCCCTAAGTAAAAGAGCGGCAGCCTAAAACACTAAGGCTATCGCCACCTATATAACAACATAAATTAACAGCCTTAACTAAGTATGCTGTGCGCGACGCACACGCCTAAGAAGAATACGACTCTATAGCTATATAGCTTACTCTATAGCTATATTACCCGCGGTAGAAGATCTACCGTATTAATAGCTTAGTATAGTAAGATAGTCACCGCTAGTAAATTTAAACCTTAAGAAGAACATATAATAGCTTTTATAGCCTTAAGATAATAGCGTAAGGCTATAGGAAATAGACTTTTAAGATAGGAGAATTATACGTTATAAAGAATAAAGCTTATTATCGCTTTAAAGGTAGAAAACTTTAAGGGCTTTATTAATAGTATTATTATACCGCCTTTTAAAAGCAACCTTAAGTATATAGCTTAGAAGATAAAGAATAAAATAGCGATATATAGTATTATTATTAGTTTTACTTTTAAGATAAGGGAACTTATAATAAATAATAAGAAAAACAAAGAAATAACCGCTAAATAAACGATAAACTTAATTAAAGTATCCTTAATAAAGGTTTTAAAGGTTACTTTTAAAATAACCTTAAAAAACTTTATAGCTCTTAACTTAAAGAAGTTTATTAATATAAAGAAGTTTATAAAGAAGCTATATTAGTATTAAAAATAGCTTGTTATAATAAAGAAGGGTTTATTAAAATTTCTTTTTATAATTATAGCCTTTAAAAGTATTTAAAAATAACGTCTTAATTAGTATAGTAACTAAACTTATAACTAATAATAAAGGAATTATGTTATAAAAAACGAGCTATATAAATAGCTTATAAGAGTTATAAGAGTTATAAGAGCTTAAAAATCTAAGGCCTTAGCTAATATTACTTTTAGTAAAACTAAAAGTCTTAATAATAATAGCGGAAGCGGTATTAAAAGCTTTAAAGAAGACTTTAATAAGAATACTAACTTTAGTAAACTAAGTAAGAAATATAATACTCTTAAGAAGACCGTTATATTAAAGTGCGGCTACTATATTAAGCTACGAAAAGTTATATATAAAGAGCTAGACTATGAAACTAAGTACTTTAATAAAGCCTTTAAATTTTAAAAAGTATTTTAAGCCGCTAAGAATAGAAGCAATAACGAAGAGAATAAAATAAGTAACGCGGCTATTATAATAGCTTGTAGCAAATTTAACGGCAACTTCTTAAGCGGAGTAGTTATAGATAAATATAAGCTTATTTAAGATAAAGCTATTATAGACTTTTAATATGCTACTTACTACTTTAACGACTTAAAGTAGTTTATTAATATAAAGGCCGTTAATCTCTTTTTAATAATATTATTAAATAGCAGCCTGCTATAAGTAAAAGCTATAAGCATAATAAAAATTATTATTAATAGCGTTATATTAAAGCTATTAAATATTTATTATGCGCTAATATTACTAGCTAACTTTATTAGCAATTAGTGCTTTAAGAAGAAAGGTATTAAACTAAATAATATTATAAAATAGCTATTTTATATACCTTTTAAAACTAAGATTTATAATATTGCTTAAAAGATATATATTATAACGATTTAAAATATAAAACTAAGAGGTATATATATAACCTTTAGCTTTATAGCCTAATTATATACTTAGCAATATATAAATTATAGGATAATATATTGCCGCTTAAGCTATATAAGCTTAAAGAGGGTCTTTAAAACGTATAATAAAGCTAGTATTAAGATTAATAAAAAAGAGTATAACGGAAACCCTATTCCGTTAGTAATCCTAAGTACTAAAAGTACTAATATCTAGTAAAGTAAATACCGCTAAATATAAAGGAGTAACTAGTAAAGTAAATACCGCTAGTTATAAGTTATAACTATTAAAGTAAATACTAGTAGTTATAAAAAGAAACGATATAGCTTAATAGTTAAAGATAGCTAGTATTAGCTATAAGTAGTATAAGTTAAATACGCCTATATTCGGCTTAAGCTAGCTTCGGCTAGTAATAGGATTAGTATTAAATAGATCGCTTAATACCTTATATAATCAACTAATACCTCGTATAAAGTTAAGGTAAGAGGCCTCTATTTAAAGGAAGATAAAATCTTATAAAAGGTTTTAAGATAAGGATATTTAGTTTTATAAGCTAGTTATAAGTAATAGAGTATATATAACTTATAACTAGTAATAAAAATAGCATAAGCTATTTTTATTAGCCTAAGAAGTAGTTTAATAACCTTATAAGTTATATAAGGTATAAGTTATAAATTAATATATAAAAGTATATAAAAGCATATAAAAGGAAAGCTTTTTAGTAGCTTTAAAAAGGTATAAAAAAAGGTCTTTCTTTCTTTTTCCCTTAACTTCTTTTTTTCCCTTTTTTTTCTTTAGCTAGTTTTAATATAAGAAATCCGTATAATAAGATACCCTTACTTTATTTAGTTTAGTAGTTTAAATTAAGTCTTCTTCTCCTTTTCCGGCTAGTAAATTTAAATTAAATAAATTACGCCTTACTACTTAGTATATAAGAAACGCTAAAGGTTCCGCAATATAAAACTAGCTTATAAGAATCTTTATAAACTTATTAGCTTTAATAAAAAATACTTAGTATTTATATACTAAGTAAGTTTTTTAAGCTATTAAGTAAAAGAAAGATATTTATTATAATTACGTCTATTTAATTATAATAAATAAAAGAAGAATATTTACTTTTATAATACTATAGCTAACTAGTTAGCCGTAAGCTAGTTCGAGGTATTTAAAGCTTTCTTACCTCTTTATAAGCTTAATAGATAGTAGTTTTATTTTTAAGATTAAAGTACTTAAACCTTATACTAAAGAATTAGCTAAGCTATAAAAGTTTATTACCTCTCTTAAAGCTTATTTTTAGTTTTATCCTATTATAATAAATTAAGAAGTAGTAAAGGTTATATTAATATTTAGTTACTTATAAAGCTTAGTAGCAATATAGTTTAAACTAATTTTTAAGGACTATATATATAATAGTTTTAAAGATAAGAATTTTAAGATAAAGAATATTTTTAAGAATTTCGATAACTTTAAAGAAGCTCTATAAAAAACGTTTAAAATTATATATAAGTAACGATTAATAAAGTATAAATTAAGAAGCCTTAAGTAAGTTATATCTTTATTAGCTTATATAGCTTAATGTTAATAAATAACTTTTAAGCTAAAATAAAAAAACGATACCCTTATAGCGACTTTTTATAAAGGTCTTAATAAAGAAGTTAAAGATAAAATCTACTGCTTAAATAAGTTAATATAAGAGAGTGATTTTACAACTTTAATAAATTAGCTACTTAATCCTTACTTAATTAGCTAAGTATAGGGGGGTGTATAAATTATATAAAAACCCGCATTAAATAGCCTAGCTTTAGTTTATTATTTTCTAGGTCCTTACGTCTTTATACGATATCTATAATGTTATATACGGAACTAAGGAGGTTAAGGTAGCTAGATAAAATAAAGATCCGCACTAACCTTAACTAACTTTAAATACAAATTGCCGCATAAGGAAGGGATATTTAGCTATAAGGTAAAATGCTTTAAAATTAACATTCCTCGGGCTTTAAGACTGCCCGAAGGCTAGTCCAGATATATTACTCTATTCCCTTATATTTATCTATAAAAGGCAAATCTTCTGCTACTAAATAGCTAGAGATTCTATAAGCACTTACGCACTTAATTCTTTATTAATTAATTCTAGCTAAAATCCTACCTTATATAACATCGACCCCTTTATTACGTAATATTACGTAATTTTTTAATTTCCTTATAATTTCGCTACTACTTTAACCTTTAATAGGTTATAAGCCCGGCTTAGCTTACTACGCTAGGAAATTAATTACTCCTTTAACTAGCTTTAGAAAATGCTAGGAAAAATACGACCCCTTTCCTTAATTACTTATTTAACCTTTATTAAAATATAACGTTAATTAAACGACTTAATCTCTTAGAATTCGTACTTAAAGATATCTTAACCTTAATTACCTCCTTTAATCTCTTTCCTTTTTTAAAAATCCCCTTATCTATATAAAATTCTCTTAAAATTCCCTCTTCTCCGCGAAGACCCTTTCTATCCTTAGGAATTTGCCTAAAATTTCCTTTACTAATCTCTAATAACTTCTTTTAGCTTTCGACCTTTCTTAAGTTAAAAATTAACTTTTCTTTACTTACTTATTCTATCTTACTAAAGATATATAAAATAGTAGGCTAGAAAGAATATAAGTTTTCTAAGTTAAAGGGTAATTTAAATTACACCTTATAGATTACTAAAATATAAGTAATTCTTATTAAAGAAAAGCTTATAGCTACTTTAAAGTAAGTAAATTATATAAAGATAAAAGAGGCTCTTACCTTAATTTTCCTACGCTTAAAAGACGGTCCCTTAATATAGATTAAGCACGTAACTACTATAAAAGATGCTTAAGAAGAGCTATAAAAGCTATATAATCGCTTAAATTTCTCGTCGAATTATTTGCTTATAAAATAGCTTTTTAACTTAAGTCCTTCCGACTTATAGTTAGAGAAATACCTTTATAAGGTAAAAGAGGTCTACGAGGAATTAAAATCTTAAGAAATAGATATTCCGGAAGTGGTTCTTATAGCATAGATTTTAAATTCCCTTAGCAGGGAATTTAGAAGCTATATAACTAATATTACGCAAAGCCTTAAGTATAATTCTATAGCCTTCTCTCTCGAGACCTTTATAGCTAGTCTTTCAGACGAAGCTAAAAGGGTAGAGGATATAGAAGACTCTTCGGAGAAAGCTTTCTTACTATAAAAGAAGCCTTGGAAAAAGCAAGGGAATTCCTCGAATTCTTACTATAAAGAATGTAAAAAGACCAGGCCACTTAGTAGCTAATTGCTTCCGGCTTTACCTTAAAAAAGCCCCTTTTTATTAGGTGCTTAAAGGAAAGGAAACAGACGATTCGAATAGGGTAACTAAGAAGAAACCTACCTTAAAAAGGCCTTCTTTTTCTTCTTCTTCTAAAAAGGAAAAATTAAAGAAAAGAGTAGAAGAAGTAGAATTAAGCGAAGAGGGAGATAAGGTTTTAAATTCAACCGAAATAAACCTTAATATAAATCTTATCGACCTTTCTCGGTTATCCTCTCCCCTCTCTTAAGTCCTTACCCCCGGGGTAGCCTCGAATAACCCTTTAGAGGACTACTAAAAGCCTTACTCCCTCGGATCTAAGAAATAGTATTAAAGGCAAAGGAAGGAGGATTTCCTAGATATAGTAAAAAGACTCTTAATTTTATATACGATACTAGTGCTACTAGGTATATAGTAATAAATAAGAATTATCTTATTAACTATAAAGAGATTAAAACAAAAGTCTGCTAAGGAAAAGCTTCCTTTATATTAGTAAAAGGAAAGGGGGATTTAGTATTTAAATTCCCACACTTTAAAGTAAGATATATACTTAGAGATTGTTTTTATATACCTAAAATTAAAGTTAATATAATTAGCTAGTTATATTTTAAGAATACCTATGCTCTTATAAGCAAGGATAAGGTTCTTCTTTTAAATAATAAGGCGTAGATTCTTACTAGAGGATATCTTAGAAATAAGCTCTATTATATTCCTCTAAAACCTTTACTAGAAAAAGACTCCCTCCTTATTACCTCTTTAAAGGCAAAGGATATAGATTTTTATACTTAGCATTTACGCCTTAGGCATACAAATTATAAGGCTATCTTAGAAGTATTAAAAAGGTATAATAAAGATATAAAGATGCCTTTAGAAGAAGAGAATAAAATAAAACACTACGAGATTTGTATAAAGGCAAAGGCTACGAATAAGATAAATAAACAACCTTCGAATACGACCTATTCCTACCTTAAAAAAATAGTATTAGATATTTAGGGGCCTATTAAAACGCCTACTTATAATAAATATCACTATTATATCTCTTTCCTAGATATAAGAACCCGATTTCTAGACCTATACCTCCTTTAAAGTAAGGGGGAAGCTATAAAAAGGTTCTTAGAATATAAAAATAGGGTTGAAAATAACCTAGATAAAACTAGGATTAAAGAGGTATTTTTAGATAATGCAAAGGAATTTATATATAAGATAAAAACACACTATAAAAGAAACGGTATCTTATTTAATTCTAGCCCTCTTAGAACGCCGGAATCTAACGGCAGAATAAAGAGGATAAATCGCACTATATTAAAAAAAGTCCGTTCTTTATTATATACGGCAAGACTGCCTAAATATCTATAGGGTAAGGCTGTTTTAATAACTACTTACCAATATAATAGAACTCCACATTTAGCAATAGGTTTTAAAAGCCTTATAGAAAAGAGGGATAATATAATAATACCTTTCGAGACCTTAAATAAAATAAAGACCTTTAAAAGCCTTATTTATTATAAAAATAAGGACCCTAAAGATAAGCTCGAGGCTAGAGCCTTTAAGGGAGTTATTATAGGCTATAGTGAAAACGTATATAAAGTCTAGGATTTTTCTAAGAGAAAAATAATAGTTTTTAGAGATATTACTATACTAGAAAATAGGTTTATAGATAACCCTTCTAGCCCTATTAAAGACTTCGATTTTAATACAATTCTAAAGAATAAAGATAGGCTAGAAGCCTATAGCCTTATAGAGGAAGACCCTTTAAGGGAAATTACTAAAGAAATTCCCTTAACCTCTATAGAAAAAGGTTCTTAAAACAAAGATTTAGATAAAGATCCTAGCCCTATTAGTCGTATAGTAGTGGAAATACCTAAGAAGCTTAACGGGTTTTATACTAACTATATAGATTACCTTAATATTTGCTTGCTTTAAAATAGCGATTATAAAGAATCTATTTTAGCTATAATAAAATAGGATAAGGATTAAGGTTTGCTAAATACCTATAAACAAGCAATAAATAGCCTTAATTTAGCTAGCTAGAAAAATGCTATGCTAGGGGAAATAAACTAACTAATTAAATATAATACTTAGGAATTCGCCTATCTCCCTAGCGATAAGGAGGCTTTAAGTAGCCGTTAGGTCTATATTATTAAGAAGGATAGTTAAAATTAAATTATTAAATATAAAGCCCGTTTCGTAATTTAAGGATTTAAGCAGATATATAGCTTAGATTACCTAAAGACCTTCTCGATTACGGCTAGACCCGAATTTACTAGAATTCTTCTTATTTTAGCAGATTTAAATAATTATTAAGCTATGCAAATAGATATAACAAATACCTTCGTTTATACCGATATAGATTCGGAAGTATATATTAATCTTCCTTTAGGCTACGAACAATATGCTTTAGAAGACTATTATTCTAAGAATAGGTCTTATTATAGAAAGAAAGGGATAAATCTATTAAAATTCATAGACCTATATAACAAAGGTTTAATAAAAACAAAGCTAAAGAAAGCATTATACGGTCTTAAACAAAGCTTAAAGCTTTAGTATACCTATTTAAAAGATATACTAAGTAAACTTAGATTTTTCCCCTTTTTACTAAAAGAGGGGGTATTTATAAATAAACGCTATAAAACTGCTTTAGCGATCTACGTAGATGACTTTCTTATAGTAAGGCCCTCGAAAACTATAATAAAAGAAAGACTATTTAAAAAATTAGCTAAATACTTCAATTTTACTATACTAAGAGATATAAAGGACTTCTTAGGTCTAAATATACAAATTAACTAAGATAGAAAAGAGCTATATATATCCTAAAAAAAATATACCTTAAATAAAATAAAGGAGTTTAATAAAGAAGCTATAAGAACTTTAAATACGCCTATAATAGTAGGATTTAAGCTAGTAAAAGCTAAGGAATTACCCTTAAAAGAGGTAATATTATAATTTTAAAAAGAAATAGGATTTTTATTATTTTAGCCTTATTTACAAGGCTAGATATCCTTTATTTAGTTATATCTTATGCGAGATTCGCTGCTAAGCTAGACAATACGTATATAAAGGCTTTAAATATAATTTAGAAATATCTAAATAAATACCCTAGCCTTAAGATTAAATATACGTATAATATTCCTTTAGACTTTTTATATATAAAAGGTTATACTAATACTAGTTAGACCTTAGATTTAATAGACGCCTGCTTAGCCTTAAGGTACTGTTTTTATATATATAATAACGTTATAAGTTAGGCTTGTTTTAAGTAAAAATTAGTTACTCTCTTTACGTATAAGGTAGAATATATAGGCCTTAAGGAGGCTATAAAAGAAGCTATATATTTAAATAGTCTCTTTACTGCAATTACTAAAGATTTATCTATTAAGATCTTAAATAGTATTCCCCTTATTTTAACGGATAATACTGCTGCTATTAAATTAGCAGAAAATCCTAGATTTTATAAGCATACTAAACATATACGCGCTATATACTACTATACGAGAATAAATATAAGAAATAAAGAAATCAAGGTCTTTAATATTAAATTAAAAGATAATATAGCTAATATCTTTACTAAGGAATTAAGTCTTGCTTTAATTAATAAGTTTAAGACCGGATTATCCTTAGTATAAGAAGTCTTATAAATAAAAGGAGTAGTTAAAGGTTATTCTTTTGCTTTTTATACCTTTCCTTTTACTAGGTTTTTTCCTTTTAAAAAGGTTTCTTAAATAAAGATTAAAAGAACTAGGTTTTTAAAATTACTATTTACTTTTTCTTAAAGACTAAGCTACTTATTTTACGCCTAGATAATAGAACTTTAAATCTTTCCTTCTATAAGGTTTTTCTAAAAGTATATACCTTATAATGTTTTTTCTTAAAAAAAAAGGTTTTTTATATATCCTAAGTATAAGAGAGGTTTTTCCTTAACTAAGGACTTTACCTTATATATATACTACCTTAATAAATTAGTAAAGAGTATATAAATCTACTTTTTAAAAGAGGCTATAAAAGAGTGATTTTACTACTTTAATAAATTAGCTATTTAATCCTTACTTAGTTAGCTAAGCATAGGGGGGTATATAAATAATATAAAAACCCGCATTAAATAGCTTAGCTTCGGCTCGTTATTTTCTAAGTCCTTACGTCCTTATACGATATCTATAACGTTATATACGGAACTAAGGAGGTTAAGGTAGCTAGATAAAATAAGGATCCGCCTAGACCTAAACTAACCTTAACTAACTTTAAACACGAATTGCCGCATAAGGAAGGGTTATTTAGCTATAAGGTAAAATACTTTAAAATCAATATTCTTCGGGCTTTAAGACCGCCCGAAGGCCGGTCCGGATATGTTACTCCGTTCCTTTATATTTATCTATAAAAGGCGAATCTCCTACTACTAAATAGCTAGAGATTCTACAAGCACTTACGCACTTAATTCTTTATTAATTAATTCTAGCTAAAATCCTGCCTTATATATTATCGACTCCTTTATTATATAATATCACGTGATCTCTTAATTTCCTTATAATTTCGCTGCTGCTCTAACCTTTAACAATAAGCTTTATAGTAAGGGGTATGTTTAAAGGCAATTTTAAAAAGGGCGTTTTTAACTATTACCGCCTTTTATATAGCTGTGTATATACTTAATAATAAACTTTATAATTAACTTACCGCTAATAAAAATTAAGGGCTTTTAAAACCTTTAAGTAATAATAGATAAGCTAATAAAAGCAATAACTTTAAAAGCAATATTAATAATAAAAGTAGTAGTATATACTACTAAGTTCTTATAATCTTACTTCCGCTTTTATAAAATACTAAAGTTTATTATTTTAGATTAAAGGATAAACTAAATAAGGTAATTTTAAAAGGAATTTTATTAATATACTAAGGTTTAAAGGAAACTAAGTTTAGCTTATTACTTATAGACTAATAAAGTAACAGAGCGCGTAAACTAAGAGGTATAAGTATACCTTTATATATATATTTACTATAAGTAAGATAACTAAGGGGTATAGCTACTTTATGCTTAAGCGGCGCTTAATAATTAGGTAATATTAATAATAAGTATAAGCCTTTTCTTTGCTATGTATAATTATAATATTAAGCTAATTTAAATTATATAAGAAAAGGGACCGCTTACGCTAAATGTAAAGGGCGTACGGAGCTTTATATAAAAGATAAAAAAGGTTATTAACTTCCTTTAAACGGCGATCGCCGCGTTATAAGTAAGATAAAAAGAAACGGTAAACTAATTATATACGCTAGTAAAAAGACTTTAAGTAAGCGATAAGGTATAGTTAATTATAAGAAAGTATATTATAAATAAGCCTTATTAAAAGCTTAACTAGCTATACTAAAAGTATACTATAATAAAAGTAGTTAGCTTATATATAATAAAACTTAATATACTAAGAAGGGTATATAAAAGACTATATATAAAGTTCCTCCGCTATATAGCGGATAACCCCTTACTTAGCTAAGTAGTTAATAATTATTACCTATTATTAATAATTAAAGAAGATAACGAACTAAAATACGTTATAAAAAAGATTAAGTAAGCTTAGTAAAGATAAATTAAAAAGGGGAGATAGCGCTAAGTTTTAGTAAAGTAATATAAGTATATTAATTTAATATAGTAGCTAATTAGTAACTTTTAAGATATAATCGCTTTAAAAGAATTTAAAAAACGATATAGCAATATAATAAAAAACGATAAAGGTAAGATAAAAAGATAATAGTAAGCTAAGCTAAGGAGTAAGAGATAGGATAAGAAAAATAGCGGAGAAAAAGAGGAAAACTAAGAAAAATAAAAAGGAGTTTCTAGCTATATATAGTAAATATTAAGACGATTTTAAACAATAAGTATAAACAGGATATACTATAAATATACATTAAGTATAAACAATAATAAGATAGATAAAGGATATAATAAGATATAATAAAATATAAAGTAAATATAAATAAAATATATAAGAAACTATAACTTAATTAAAGTAAACTACTTACTACTTATAAATACTAATAAATTAACTTTAAACGTTAAGGTATATTTAAGCTTAGCGCGCTATAATAATAGTATAAGCTAACTTTATATACTATAGTAATTATTAATAATATCCTTTTAGCTAGCGTTTATTAAAGATCGGAGAACGTATATATAGGTTAGTGCAGTAATCCTTAAACGTCTTTTAAGATATATAGTTTTAAAGCGCGTTCGCGGCAGTAACTATATTACTAATATATTAATATCGTATTAGTATCGTATTATATATAGTTTAAAAAGGGGGATATATAAGTAAATAGCATAATTTAGCGTAGGTATAAGCAAAATAATTATAAGTATAAAGCAAGACTTAATTTTAATAAGGTTTATACTAAGTATCCGCATTAAGAGGCGCTATATATTTAATATATATAAGGTAAGGGGAGCGCTATATAGTAGTGCTATATATTACGCTCCGCTTACTAAGTAATAGCAGTAAGCGCGAAGATTAATATAAGGGCGGTAGTATATAGTCCTTAAGCGTACTAAGGGGCGCCGGACGGGTAAACGCTTATAATATAGCGGGAGATAAAGCGCGGGGGTTTATAGTAAATATATTAAGGCGCGGCGCGGCGAAGCTATTATAAGAGGGGGCGGGCGCGCGGGTAGATTAATAATTAAAAAAGGAAAAAAGAGAAAAAAGGGAGAAGGAGAGAAAAAGGGTATTTATACTTAAGGACTATAAGTAGCGGGAAGGTAAGACGTGCTTTAAGCATTAATATTAGCGGTAAGTAAAGGAGATATATTATACCGCCTTAGTACTACTAAAGACGATATAGCGGAGCGGATAAGCGAGCGTATTATATATTTAACGCTTTAACGTAACGTTATTTAAGGAGAGGCGTTAGTATATAATTATAAGCATAATAAGGATAATTATACTAATTAACGTAAAGCGCGGAGCGGGGGGCGGGGCGCTAATATTATATACTTTAGTGCGCGATAGCTTAAAAAGGGGATAGTATTATAAGCTATACTATAAAAAAAGCTATAGTTATACTATAGTAAATAACTTAAAGTCGGGCTAATATATAGCTAAAGTTATATAGGACTTTACCTAAACTTAGCTTAAGTTTAGCCTAAACTTAACTTAAGTACGGGCTACTTAAGCGACTTTTATAAAGTACGAAGCTATATAGCTTAAATAGAGATTTCCCCTTTCTCTTTTTAGCTTTAAATAAATAACTATTTAGCTACGTACTATTAAACTAAGTATATATAGGCCCTTAATAACTACCTTTATAATATAGTAGTTATATACTTAAAAAGTATATTAGCTATAATACTAAGGTTAGTTTAAATCCGGCTAAAAACATAGTTTTTTTAACTAAACTAATAAACTATGTTAACTTATTATAAAATTAGCTAACTAGCGCTTTTAAAATCGTTTATAAATTTACTAGCAGCTTAGCCCCGCTATAAGTAAGCCCGCTTAAGCTTAGTCTTACTTAAGTATAATAATAACTTATTAAAAGCGCGGCCCTTAGCTTTAGTTTAGTCTTTAATTAAGATAATAAAAACCTATATTAAATAACTAGCAATTTTAATATTAATAACACAGCGCGGTGCCGATATAATAACTTAGTAAAGGCCTATTATAAAATCTAAACAGCTTTGCTTAAACTCCTTACTTTACTTTTAAGGAGCTTTACGAAACCCTATAATAAGAACGCTTAAAGTACGTACTATAAAAGCTTACTTAAAGAGATATAACGGACATTATTAGTTAAACCCCGCTAAGGTTTCTAAAATAAAACTACGAAGGCTTAAAAGCTTATTTAATTATAGTTTACGACGTTTTTAATTATATAAAATACTATTAAAACTATTAAGCGGATTCCGCTTATATCTTTAAGGGATATTTAAGGATTTCTATAGAATATCTTAACTATAATTTAGCTTATTTTTAACTAAAAAAACACTTTTAAAGATATAAGATAGACTTTACTACGATTTTTAAAGAATATTTAAAGATATTTAAGGGATTTCCTTAATTATAGTTTATAGTATTTCCGACTAGGCTTATACTTAGTTTATTAAGTAATTTTATAAGGATATTTATAGTTTATTTATATATTAATAATAAATAGAAGGATAGTATTATTAAAAATCCTTAATATAGCTTAAAAAACTAAGTATAAAGTAGCTAGCTATACTTTAAAAAAAAGATAAGCTTCTTACTATTTTTAAACCTTTATATACGTTTATAAATAGTAATTAGTCCGTTATACTAGCTTAATTAATAGTAATTAGTTTATAGTACTAGCCTTAATTAGCGGTAATTAGTCCGTGCTTTATCCCCTTATTTTTATATTATAAAGTATAGTAAGGCCTTTTTAAGACTTAGTAAACCTTAAAAGGCCTTTAGCTTAGCTAAAGACTAGTAAGATTATATAGCTTGCTAAGCTTTATAGTAATTAAAATAAAACGATAACTTAAAATACGTATTTTAGCGGATAATTAAATACTTATAAAAAGAATTATATTAATTAATAGTAACTAAAAGATATATTAACTACTTATTACGAAGTTATTATTACTTTATAGCTTACTTATAGTAGTTTAAGCTAATTAACTAACCGACTTACTTATAGCTAGCGCCTCTCCCTTTTCTTAATAATAGTTATAAAAGCTAATATAGTAAGACTTAAAGAGAAAAAGCAGTAAAAAGGGTTTTTTTAAGTACTTAAGTTTCTCTTTATATATAAAAAACTAAGTAATAGCTTTTTTATTAACTTTAATATCTTCTTTAAGGTTTTTTATAAAACCTTTAATATTAGTTATAAGCTTTTTAGTCGTTATAGCAAGTTTATTATAAGTCTTTCTTAGTTTAAAAAACTAGCCGCTTCCTTACTTATTTAAAAGATATATAAGGTAATCGTTATTATAGTATTTAGTTTAAGAAAGCTACCTATAAGCCTTATCCTTAATAATAATAACCGTATTAAGATACTTAATAAAAGAAGTATAAGGCTTATAACTATTTTTTTTTCTTAAAAAGAGCTTTTTATTTATTTATTTAAATTTAAGGTTTTTTAGATTATAGCTATTATTATCTTTTATATTTAAAAATATAAAGTTTATATTAAAATAAGGAGTGTTTTCGTCGTCTTTATTAATAATTTATAAAAAAGTTCCGTACTTATAATTATCCTTAATCTTAAAAGCATTTCTTTACTAATTATTTAAGCTTTTAGCTTTTATCTTTATTTTAAGTTTTTCTTTATAAAGGCCCTTTTTAAGCAAACTAGTTCTAAACAAACTAAAAGTTAGTATAATAAGCTTAGTATTAATTTTAATATTCTTAGTAAAATGTAGTAATAAAATATATTATAAATTATAAGCTAAGAGGGTATTATTCTCTTAAATAAGCATATTTCTTCCTTTAAGGAAATTTCTTTTCTTTATATAATCCTTTATAATATAACCTTTCTTTTAATAATTAAAGTATCGAATCACTTTTTTAATAAGCTTTAGCGGGCTTACCTTAAAGGTATTTAAGTTTATAATATTACTTAAGTCGTGCTATCGTTTTTTATTATTTTTCTTTATAACCCCGCTAAGAGTTAAATAGTACTTTTTTTACTACTAGCGCTTATACTACTTATCGTCTATTTAAACTGCTAAACTAATATAGTATAAAAGCGTCTTTAGCTTATTTAAGTAGTAAAATTTATTTTTAACTTTTTCTTTAAGACTTTTATAAAAAGTTGCTATAAGGGTATTATTTTCTTATTTTAGCTTAAAAGTTATTTATTAAAATTAAGCTACGTTAGCTAATAAAGACGTAACTTACTTAAAGCTTCTTAATTTATACTTTACTAATCGTTACTTATTTATAATTCCGAACGTTTTTTATAAAGCTTCTTTAAAGTTATTAAAATTCTTAAAAATATTCTTCGTTTTAGAATTTCCATCTTTAAGACTATTATCTATATAGTCCTTAAGAATTAGTTTAAACTATATTATAGCTAGGTATTATAAGTTACTAAATATAAATATAACTTTTACTATTTTTTAATTTATTATAGTAAGGTAAAACTAAAAATAAGCCTTAAAAGAGGTAATAAACTTTTATAACTTAGTTAATTCTTAAGTATAAAGTTTAAAAGCTTTAATTTTTAAAATAAAATTACTATCTATAAAGCTTATAAGAGAATAAAAAAGCTTTAAATATCTTAAACTAGCTTATAGCTTATTAGTTAGCTATAATAATATTAAAGTAAATTTTTATTTATTTATTATAATTAAATAAATATAATTATAATAAATACCTTTTTTTACTTAATAGCTTAAAAAACTTATTAAGTATAAAATACTAAGTATTCTTTATTAAAGCTATAAGTTATAAAGTTATACTATAAGCTAGTTTTATATTATAAGAATACTAATTTTTTACTAAGCTAAGTATCTTTATATAATTTATTAGGTTTATAATAATATAGTAAGAAAAAAAGAAAAAGACTTAATATAAATTATTAAACTAAATAAAGTTTAAGTATTTTATTATACGGATTTTTAAGTTAAAATTAGCTAATAAAAAAAAGAAGTTAAGGGAAAAAGGAGGAAAACCCTCTTTTTATACCTTTTTAAGGCTATTAAAAGGCTTTTCTTTTATATACTTTTATATGTTTTTATATATTAATCTATAACTTATAAAAACGTCTCCGTAAATAAGTTACTTGCTTATAGCGGGTGCGCATTACGTTTAAAACTCTTACTAATAATAGGAATTAATTCGGCGGTATCGGTTACCTCTTTTAAGACGATATCGCAGCGTAGCCGGGGGACGTAAGGGCAAGGGGGTAGCCCGCTTTATACCGGCATTAACTATAGCGCTTAGCGTAACGAAACGCCCTTAAGCTTTACGCACTTAGATAAAGAGCCGAATATACCCCGATAAGACGACGACGTATAACCTAGCCGGACTATACGCGATACCGATAAAAAGAAGGCCTATAATAAAATCGCGGGCATAGTCCCGCACGCGTAGTTCGACTAAGTATAAGTAGTAGTCGAAACCCTCCTCCGCTTTAAGGAGCGCACTAAGAGCGCGCTAACTATAATACGGGCCGACCCCGGGCTTTATAAAGCTATTTAAAGCGTAATAAAAAAAGCTATATATAAAGAACTAAGATAAGGCTAAGCTTAAAGCCCGGGGGAAGGACTTAAAAAGACTTAAGCAATAGTAGCAGCGGGCCTTAAAGGGCCGGTAAGGTATAATGCGAAGATAAAGCCGGTCCCGCCCCGGCACGAACGCGAGCTAGTAGTAGTCCCGATAAGAGCGACGCTAGATATCTTAAACCGCGAGCCGAAGGATATAGTTAAAGCAATTAATACGGCGCTTAATATCTCTTCCGCTATAATAGTAAGACGCCTCCTAAGTAAGGATATCGCGATAACGTTTAATATAGCAATATAACCTTATTAGTAGAACTAAGACTAAGTAAAGAGCGTCTTTTAGCCGGAGGTAGCGATAGCGTATAAGGCCTATATAGTAATTACGAAGAATATCCCGGTAAGGGTCTTTAAGACGGATAGAGCGCTCTTAATTAAGGAGATCGCTAATATTAATAAAGTAAAAGTTATATAAGCGCGAGCAATACGCCTTTAAACTAAGACCTTAACGGCTATAACTTTTATTATTAGTATAAGTAGCTTAATAAAGGCTAATAAGCTATATAATATAAGCTTATTCTTAAAGGCTTAGATATTTCGATATAAGCTATATAATAAGTCGGTTAGACTTACTTAGTACTATAACTACTATAAATATAGGCATATTATTAAACGTTATACCTTAATATAGCTTTACGCTTATTATAAAGGGACTTCTTATATAAGCGGCGAGGATAAGTACCGCATAAAAAAAGGCGAAATCCTTTATAACTATATATCTTATAGCGGGCAGTACTTAGCATAGTTCCGTACCTATCTTATAGCGGTAAAAGCCTAAGATAAGGTAAGGGACTATTACTTAAACTATCCGTAATGCTTTACTAGCACCTATAGCTAGCCGGACCCTTAAATCCCCCTTCCTTTTATAAAGGACTAAAGGCTTACTTTATTATAAGCGCGGAAACGCCTTAAGCGGCTAAGAAAGGACGGGCAAACGCCGTTAGCACTACTAGCTAAGGTATAGGTAGTAAGCACTAACCTAAGCGATATTAAACGATATATAAAGCAACGGAGCGCGTCGCTCCTAACTTAAGCTATTACTTTATCTTAAACGACGAACTTTACCTTAACCCCTCGCATATAAAATTAAAGGTCCTCTATTAAAATATATAAAAGAGATATAAGCTAGCACGACTAGCTCTTAGCTACTGCGCTAAGTATAACGTAATAGCGCTTTAAGAGATAAAGAAAATATAAGGCTCGGGGGCCTTATCTTTAAGGGGCGCACTATATAAGCTAGTTTATAAGGAGGGCTATAACGTGATATATATTTATAGGAGGCACGATGTAGGGATATAGATACTATAGACCGGATGCGATTAAGGGGAGATAACCTTTAGCGATAGTATAAAGCTAAGGTCCTTATACTTACTACTAAAAGAGATTTAAACGGGCTTAGCTAAGGCCTTAAGAGAGGTTAATAGCTAAGGCCCGCTAGTTTTAGTAAGGGACTTTAATATCTATTACCTACTATAAGACGCTTATAACTAAACTTCCGATAAGGTAAAATAGTTTATTAAGGAGGCCGCGCGGCTTTAGCTTAAACTAGCTACGTTAAGGGGGGAATATATACGTTTTTTCTATAAGTATAAAGATAGTACGATTAACTTTATATAGGCTACGACAGAAACGGCCGCATAGTTTATCGGCTTAGACTTAAACCTTATAAGGTCCGACTATATCCCGTAAGTAGTCTCGTTTAAAATAAGATTTAAGCTAAGGGAGGTATTAGTAACGCTAAGGTAAAAGGAGGCGGAAAAAAAGAGGGTAAAGGCGGAAACCTTATCCCGGCTCGGGATATAATAGCCTACGCTTCGTAGCTTATAAGAGATCGATATAGAAATAAATAGCTTATATAATAATCTCGATAAAATTGCCCGCGCGATAGTCCTATACCGGAAGTAAGCGATCCTAAAGGGCAACGTATAGTTTACCCCGGAGGCGGCTTAAGCTACTTAAGTTACGAAAAGGGCCCGGAGATACTATAAGGGACATAGGACTTAAGTAAACTAAAAAGCGCTATAAGAAGCGGCTATAGCTTAAAAGCGAGCTATATACAACGCGAGATAGGAACACTAAAGAGACTTCTTTAAGAAGATTAGTGCTAATAATGCTAAGCTATAAAACGTTAAACGATAAGTGCGTTTATATAGTAAGTTACCCCTAAACCCGGCGTACCTACTATTATTAACCGGTAGGGGCTATAAATACTAACTAACCCTTAACTTCGAAGAGAAAGCCTAACTTTTAGCGGAGCGCTTCTTTTTAGCTAAAGCCGCAACGCTTTAAAGACCTCCCCGGCGCGCGGCTAAGAGGGAGCTTACTATAAAACGGCGTATCGACCTTATAGATATATCTTAAGCGATAGGCAAAATAGCGAGTTAAAAGGCGGTAGGCTTAGATAAAGTCCCCTTTAGCTTTCTTAAGCTTTATAGCTTAGCGCTCTTAGCCCGACTAGCGATAATCTTTACGGCCTATATAGAGATATTATACTTTCCGACCCGGTTTTAGTCTACGAATATAGTAGTGCTAAGAAAACTAAGGAAGAAACCCGGGGTATACTATACTACCGGGGGGTAAAGACTTATTTCCCTCTTACTAACGATAAGTAAGATCTTAAAGTAAATCTTAGCTTAAAGACTTATAATTATAGTAAAAGCAAATAGGGTCTTACTTAAAGGATAGTTTAAGAATAAAAAGGAGAGGTTTATAAAGACGGCAATACTTTAAGTAACGGAACTAATATACGTAACGTAAGCTAGAAAAGGGATCGTATCGTTTCTTTAACTTAATATTAAGGGGGCCTTTAATATAGTTAACTATAAGAAACTCTTAAAGGAACTTACCCTCTAAGGCTACCTTAAGTAGTTTATAAAGCTAGCTTATAGCTTTATAAATAAGCGCTACTTTACCCTTTATTTTAATAAAAAAAAAGCTATACCGGTCCGAATTACTACTAAGGTCCCTTAAGGCTCGCCGCTATCCCCAATCTTATTCCTTTACTATATAATACCCCTTTACGAAAGATTAAAAAAGCTAAAGGGAGTTTATATTATTAGTTTCGCCGACGATACGAATATCCTTAGCGTAGGCCTTAAGGAGGTATCGATAATAGCGCGGCTCGAGGCGGCTTAAGAGGTATATACTATATAGGTAAAGGAGTTCGCGGTAAACTTTAAACTTTTAAAGAGCGAGCTTATTTACTTTATAAGAAGATATAAAGCGATTACGACCTTTATTCGCTTTAAGACCGCTATAGTAGTGCCGGTTTAAGACGCTAAGATCTTAAGGGTATAAGTAGACTATAAGCTTAAGTAAAAAGCATACCTCGATAAGCTATACGCTAAGCTAAAAAGGCAGAACCTAGCCTTTATAAAGCTCGTAGCGTTTATATAAAGATATACCTTACTTAAGGCCTAAGAAGTCTATAGTAAAGTCGTCCGGTCCTTTATATTATACGCTATAGTTACGTTTTATAAAATAACTTTAGTAAACGGAAGGCCCCGCGGGATAGCCGCGAAGTTAGCGCGGGATTAAACCGCCTACCTCTAAATAGTCGCGGGGGCTTACTAAGCTATATTAGTCTACTAGCTTAAAGCTAAAACCTAAGTCCCGCTAATTAACCTTTACTTAAACTAAAAAATAGCCGATACTTTTAAGAGGCTAAAGGACTCTAAAATCCTAAACTAAATCCAACGCGTATCCGCGTTAGTAATAAGACTGCTTTAGCAATATAAACGACGGCTAAGGCGGCCTACGCCCTTAAAGCTACCGCTTACGGAGGTATTAAAGGGGGTACGGTCTTAAGTTAAGTCTAGCGAGCTTTAAAAGAAGAAAAGAATAAAGGAAATCCTCTTTAAAAAATAAGCTAAGCGGTAAAGCTTAAAGGAGGAACCTATTAAATAGCGCCGGACTATGCTTTATCCCGTAGACCTACCGCCCCGGTTTAATAAGGCCGTAGCGCTTAACCGACACGGGGCGCTGCTTAAGTACCTAAGCTTTACGATTACTTAAATACGAACCGAAGTAATAGGCCTTAAAGACTTTTTATTCCGCCGTAATATACTTAAAGTAGTATCGCCCTTTTATAACTACGGGCAATAACGGGATACTATTTACTACGCGATAATAAGCTATAGGCTTATTAAAGAGGTAAGGGGGACGCTACTATAGCGACTTTATAACGCGGGCGAGGTGCGGGCGAAGCTTTAAAAATAGGAGATAGTAGCTATGCTAGTAAGATAGTTCTTAGGCTTAAGGCGCCTACGATAATTTAATCTAGCAATAAGACTATACTAAGGGGAAGATAAAGTATATACGGCGGCTCTAGCTATACTTTAGTTAAGAGGGGATATATATTAATTAAATCGCCCCCTTAGCTCGGCCTAAGGGAATAACTTACTAATATAATAAAACGCTATAAAGCATTAAAACGCCGAAAACTTCCCCCCCTTAAAACCCTTACTTAGCTTATAAGGCCCTTATTAAACTTACCCCGGGCTAGTGCCTTAGCTAGCTTCCCCCCCTCTTAGTTCCCCCCCCCCTTAATACTAATCCTTTACTTTAGCTAAAAACTAAGCTTATTATTATTATGCCCGGCGCCGCGTTAAGCGCGACTAAGAGTAACGGTGGACTTCCCTATCTAAGGAGTGCTATAAGAACGCCTCGCTTAGCTATAACTATAGGTTAAAGTAATAGGCGCCCTCCCCCTCCCGCGCTTATAATAACTTAAAGTCGCGGCGGGAGTAAAAGTAAAAGACGTTATTTTACTAATAGCCTATTAAGGCATTAGCTTTAAGGCTTACGGGGTTCTTAATACTAGCATTAAAGGCGGTATAAGGCCGAGCTAGGTAAGGCGACCTAGATAATACTTAATCGACTAAGCGGTATTAAGCGTTATAAGAAAATTAAGGGGGAGAGACCTAGCCTTACTATAAGTAAAAAACTAAAAGTACTTAAGGTTTAAGCTAAGGTCTTTAGTATCCCCCTCCTTACTAGCTAAGTTAAAAACGGGGGCGGCGCGGGCATGTTTTAAGGCGTTAGCTATAAGGCTACTAGCCTTAAAGGTACTACTACTAAAAAGGCTACGAACCCGTTTCGGCGTAGCTAAAGCAACGTCGTAGCTTATAAATAGGCTAAGGGTAAGCGAGGTAAGGAGCGAAGTAAGGTCGTTATTATAGTCGCTATCGCTACCGCTCTTAAAGTTAGAAACGATAAAGACGGTATCGGAACTAAGTAAGGGGCTAACCTTATCCTTAAGGACCTTAGTTTTAGTCTTAGCCTTATTATCGTTATTATTATCGTTGTCTTAATCCTCCCCTTTCTTTAGCTTATTATTATTAATATTAAGCTTAAGCTTCTTTAAGTTAAACTTATCGGTCTTAACGGCCTTTCCTTTACCTTTACCCTTAAGCACCCCCTTATACTTAAGCTTATAGGTAAGGGCGGCGCGCTTTTAAGTATAGGCCTTAGTAAGAACCTTAGCTTAAGCCTTCTTTTTAGCCTTAGCCTCGGCTTTAAAGTCCTTTAAAACGATAAAAACCTTAAGGGGCGGGGGCTTAAGCGGGACGAAAGCAGCGCGGGCATATATAAAGTTTAAGTTAGGTAAAAAACCCTTAAGGGCAATATCCCGGCCCTTATAGCCGCTAAAAGTAAGGTAGTCGGCTACTATAAATAATGTGTTCTTTATACTCTTTAAGTTCCGGGCTATAGCGTAAATAGTTTAGTAAATAACTATAATAGTGCTATTAACTTTATTAGTAAGCTTAGCGTTAGCTTTACGGGCCGTACGCGCGTTATTAATAAAGTAGTTAAGAGTAAAGGTAAGTAGCTTAATATTCTTATTAAGGGAAGCCGGACTAAGAGGAGCACTAAATATAAGAGCCTATATTATAGTAAAGCCGGCACGCTACTAAAGCTTTATCGCCGCGGAGGCGAGCTTTATATATATAAAGCGCTTAATAAGCCGGCCGGATTTATATAACTCTTTTTAAGTAGTATAAGGCTTATAAGCTATATCTTTACTTATAGCGGTAAGCTATAAAGGAGATTAGCTAAGGTATATAAATAAGTTCGATATAAAGCTACTTACTTAAAAATAAAAACGGTTACTTAAAGAGTATATAATATATACTTTTATAAAGATAGCTAAAAGAGGATTAGCTATACGGACTACGTATACTTTTATAGTAAATATAACTTAAATATATATAAGCTTAGTTTTAATAGCCTTAAAAAACTATAAGTATATCGTCGCTTAATAAACGGCCTATATATATATAATAAGGAATTTTACGCTTAGTACTATAATAAGCCCGGGCCTCTTTATCCTTAATATCTTTACTTAGTAGCTTAAGGAGTAGACCTATATTAAAGTTAAAAAAAGTAACTTTCTTTTTCGGTATAATAGCGATAAAGAAAACGAAAGCGATACTAGCGGAATAACGGTTATACGAAGGGGGTAAGGCGGCGAGAAGGCGGTAAGCTTATAAGAAAGATAAGCGCGTTTATAGTAAAAAAAGGAGGAGTGCGAGCGCACGCGCGCGGTGCGCGGGAGGCTTTATCTTTAAAGCTAAGCGCGAGATTAATAACTAAGCGGCGCGAATAAATAACGGTCCCGATTAAGAATATACGCGTATAGCAGGGCGCCGAATTCCTATTAGCGGGGACCGCGACGGACTTACTATTTAAGGTCGCGCTACCCGCGGGAGGGGCGCGGGTTAAAATCCTATTTACCCCTCCCGCCCTTATATTAAAAGGGTAGATAAGGGGGATAGGAGAGGGTTTACTACCTATACCTTAGGCTTAAAGCGCGATGCTCCGGACCGCGGGCCGCCCGGGTTAAAGGCGGCCCCGGCCTCGCTAGGCCGCGTCGAACTGCTTAGCGAGCGGGATATACTTACGGCGGAAGACGTACTCCCTTTTCCTTATATAAAGTTATAAGACTTCGTGCGAGGCGGACTAAGCGCGAATAAGGGGAGGTTTTACCTTAGGCACTCCGGTTTTTCCCTTTTGTTTATAAATATCGAATTTCTAAAAACCTAGATTAAGTCTTTAGCGTAAACTTAATAATAATAATAATAATAATAATAATCTATAACTTATATTTCGTATTACTTATAAACTTATTAAACGACTTTTAAGCTTAATAAAAATAGCGCATACTATCTTTATTATTTATAATAAGTAATATACGCTTTATTACTTATAATTTACTTATAAAACTAAATATTCTTATTTTAAAACCTTTTATAAGATTTTATCTTTTTTTAAAAAAAGGCCTCTTACTTTAGCTTTATATAAGGTATTAATTAATTATATAAAGCATTAGTTAATTATATAAGGTATTAGTCGATTTATTTAATATTAATCTTATTACTAGCTAAAGCTAGCTTATACCGATTATAAGCATATTTAACTTATACTACTTATAGCTAATACTAGCCGTCTTTAACTATTAAGCTATATTTTTTTTTATAACTACTAGTATTTACTTTAATAGTTATAACTTATAACTAGCAGTATTTACTTTATTAATTACTTATTTATATTTAGCGGTATTTACTTTATAAGATATTAGTACTTTTAGTATTTAGGATTACTAATAAGATAAAGTATTTATTATATATTCTACTTTTTTAAGGTCTTTTTAAACTTAAAAAGATAAACGTCTTCTTTTTTAAAGTTTTTTTTAAACTTTATAAAGCTAATTAAAATAATTAAAAAAAATCCTACTTTAAAGAGAGTAACTTTAAGAATTCTTTAAAAAATCCTAACATTGTTCTTAGCGGATCTTTCTTAAATTAAAGAAAATCCTATCTTAAAAAGAATATATCTTAAGTTATATAAACTTAACTATAAGGTTTTTTCCTTACTAGATTTCCTTTTACTTTTACTATCTAAGGATAGTAAAAAAATCCTAGCTTAAAGAAGCTAATACTTTTACTTAAGGGTTTTATTAATTAAAATCTTTAACTTTTCTTAAAGCATTTTTTAAGTGCTTTATAGGTTCCTCAACGGCGCAGTGCCTATGTAAGCAGAACCTGCTTACATGCATTGTGCCGTGTGTGCCACACACTCGTGCCACACGTTCGGCAGGCCAACAAGAGGCTGACTGATGATTGTTTCCCCTTGTCTCGGCATGCCGCTTCCAATAGCCTCAACCGTCCGGACCGAGCTGTGAGACTGCTTACGCACGCTCCGACGCGCAAACACGTTGCTCACCCAGGCACCCGCCTCTACACGTACATGTCTACGAGTACACTACATGTCACCGCGTCATGCCATTCTACATGCCGAGAGGAAGTCGAAAGACGGGGGCGGAAAGATGAAGAAAACCCTGATGCGCGTCTGCCTAGGTACCTATGTACTCTGTATCCGTGTGAGGTACAGAGTACGCGAGGCCGGTCACTCGCCAAAGTCGTCACCGTTGCAGACCGCCACGCCGTCACTGAATCACCGCTCGGGCTCGCCGCCGATCCACGGGCTCCTCTTTTCGGGAGGGAGGCGGAGGCATCGTGCGCGGGCACTAATAAACGCACGTACATGCTGTGCCATGTCAACGTACCTACTCGTACCTGCATGTACTGTAGAATGCATGGTCAGCTGCCCTCGCGCGCGCGCACCTCCCGACCGCATGCATGCAAAGACGGCATCTCGCTCGCCGTCAGTGCATCTCGTCTACTGTAATTAAACCTGTGGGTGGCTTCCCAAATAAGAGCATCCACGCATCCCCCCTCAGTTTTGATTTGAGTGAGCTGTCTGCAAAGCTGAAAGTGTGTACCCGCGGGCACATGCCTACCTGAATAGATACCCTTGGGCTGGTAGGACCGTACAACCTACCTTATCAGATGCACCCCGGTGCTGTGTGGCTTCATATACGACTTGTACATACGATGCAAATTTGTTCCAAACTCACTTGTCCCCGGGCCAGGTGTACTGTACAGTACTGAGTACAGACAGACTCGACGAAAATTCGCGCCTCTATCCATCCGTTCCGTCGCGCACCATCCCATCTCTCGCCCCCCCCCCCTTCCCCCGGTCGCGCGTCTGATTCGTTCCTGTCGCGCTCCTCCGTCGTTGGTCCATGTCTCCGTTGGCACAACGGCCCTCTGCCTCGGCCTAATGGGACCCTGGGCGCCACAGCAGCCTCGAGTAGATAGATGATCTGCCATCTCTTCTCGACAGGGTCACGTCGGAGGCTCAGCCAGCTGCATTGAAGCATCCGCCATCCATCCCATCCCATCCCATCCCAACCCCGCGCGGGCCACTCACGCCCCAGGCGACGGTTGCTGCAATTTATCTCAGGAGATTGCAAGGCATCCATCCGCAACCCTTACCGCCCCCCGTTGACGCTCGGCCTGGTCGTGCTGGCCCATCTAAACATCGGACCGCCATCTGTCACCATCATCCATCCATGTACATACTCTCGCTCTCGCCTCTCGACGCTCGGATCTGCCCTCGTCGGGACCCCTTGACCCCTACACGGACGACTGTGCGCCCAGCATGTGGACAACCGCTAACAGCACAAAATGCTCCGTTCAATGGCCTCGTCGGCCCGCAAAACGTTTGCCTGAATAGCCCTAGATCCAGAAGCTTGTCCTCTAGGTACTTCGCCCTGGACAGGGAACCCGCGTGGGGAGTCGCTTCTTTCGGCTCCTCACTCCACCTCTTCAATTTTGGGCCGCCGCCGGTCCGACTCCTTATCGGAGCTCACTTGCAAGCCCGCCAGTCGTTCCAGGCCCGGGGCAGCCCGGTCGCTGTGCTGCCGCAAGACGCTCCTCGCCCGCCAGTTGCCCAGGCTCTCCACCACGTCGCGCGCGTGTTGCTGGACGAGTCCGTCATTGTCCGTCTCTGCCACGTACGTGAGCGTGTTCTGTATGTCAGCCCGGCTGGCTTCCGTCAGTCCAAAGCTGAGCGGCCGCTTCGACTCTCGTGCCTTGTCGAGAGCCTTGGCAAAGCTCAAAATAGCCAGGACCGCCGCTCGTCGCAGGATGCCGAACTCAATCTCTCGCTCCATGGCCAGCACATGGACGCAGAGGTCCACGGCGCTGGATACGAGCGTTGGCTCAATTCCAATGATATGAGTCTCCAGTGCACTTCCAAGGATGGACAGCGACGACGCCCGCATGCGCACGTCCTCGCTTCCTCGTTTGCTTTCCCATCCCTGGATGATCCGTACCATAATGTCCCTGTTTGCTCTTTCTCTCTCTGCCATGGCCTCGTCATCGGATAGCTCGTCATCCTCGTCCGCGTCGTCTCCCCCTCTTTGTTTCTTCCTGTTGCGCAATCTCTCCCCTCTCGCCTGTTCGGCCATTGTTTTTGGCCGATGTCCTCGGCGCCCAGCAATCGACAGCAGCGTCTCGCACACTTGCTTCGCGACTTCGCCGGAAAACGTCTCTCCGAGCCGTTCTATTACCTGGACTAACGCTTCGCCGAATCTGAGGCGTGTGTCAGTCGATTCCTTTTCGTGCGCATCCAGATAGTTGTCGAGCAACTCTTGCACCGTCGACCTGGGGTGCTTGTTGGCCAGCTGTGTAAACACCTTGATCACCCTGAGATTAATGTAGTCCTCACTCTCCTTCAAGAGGTTGGCCATGAGCACCGTGACCGCCGTAATGTCGAGAATTGGGCTCTCGGCGACAATCAAGTTTGACAGCAAGTTGAGTCCCTCTGAAATGACAGGCGGCGGATTGTCGCGCTCCCCGGTGATGTAATTCATAGCCAGGCTGAACGTCTTGCGGTCTTCTACCTGACGAGCCGTGGGGGTCGAGCTGAAGTCTTCCGCAGCCCCCAAGTCATCGCGATATCTGAGGAGCATTTCGAGATTTCTCGCAGTCGTCGACACAGCGGGTCGATCATCCTTGCCTATCCTGTCCAGAGCATCTTGGATGACCTCGAGCTCATCCGGCTCGAAGTCAGACTTCCGAAAGTTAGGCGCGGTGACAACCAGGTTGAGAAGACTCAACACGACCGCCACGAGATCGTCCCCGAGAGCTGAGCGACCATCGGCCTTCAGAACCTGGCAAATTACATCAACGAGTTGATGAAACTGATTGACTAGCTTCCCAGGGGCTTCTTGCATGAGTTTCTGCAGTAGCGTTACTTCGAAAAGGTCCTGCAAGGGAGATACTGCGTCGCGGCCTTGAGGTGTGATATGCACCTCCCGCTCGGATTGCTTTTGTGCAGACGCAACCCAGCGGCGGAGAAGATTGAGAAAGACTGCGGCGACTTCGTCGTTTGAACAGGCAGCCGTGACCAAGTCAACCAGTACCGCGGCTTTATGATCAATCCCGTTCCAGTCGAGTTCTGCATCTGTCCCAACCCGGCGCCACACAATCTCGATTTCTTGGTGTGCATCCAGACGGTAGCACCACAGCGGTCTTGGGATATCGACAGCGCCCGTGCAGAGGAGGTTCTGGACAATGGGCGAAATGCTCTTCACCTCACCTGCAAGTCTGAGGTATGTGTGCACGAGGCCACGCGCCACGCTGGAGAACCGCTGTTCTGCTGGGTGTGGCGGGTCCACCCACGAGCAAAGGGCCCAAAGCTGTAGAATGACTGGCTTGAGAACCCGCCTGCACAGTCCTGGAGACGGGCTCGAGAGTACCAGAACACTTAGCCGGCCGAGTGCGGTCCCCAGCGGCCGTGCAGGAACAATGACTTGTCTCAGACTGAGGTCAATCACTTCAGCATCGCTTGGCTCTGTTGCCGTGTCGAGCTGCGCACTCTCCGGTCGAAGCGATGGGTTCACAAGCTCCAACAGTGGCTGGACGAAAACGTTCCACCCAGCTGTTCCTAAGACGTTGTGTAAGCTTCATGGCTGGTTTATCGCAGCAGAGGGCCCGGGTCCATACCTGGAGCGCCAAACTGTTTCTTCCCCAGTATCCCAAAGCCGACAATCTGCGCCACTGTCTTGGCCAGCTCTGGACCCTCGTTTCCATCAAGTAAGTTGAATGCCTGGCTGGAGATGCCTTCAAACCATGCCTCGGGCGTCAAAGTAGAGGGGATAGAGGACAGGAGCTTCGTCGCCATCGCCACCGCCTCGTGGGTGATGCCCGCACCGCTCTTCTGCGGTTTATCTGAGTCGGCAGCCACATTATTGCTCGGGTGGACCGCAAAAACAAACTCCAGTGTCGCCCGTACCCCGTCAGGTCGGAGTGGGAGTAAGGTGAGAGTCTGCAGCAGAGGATCCCTCAGCCAATTCGGGAGCGCATCCGGCTTGATCAACGAATTCAAGGTGGATAATAGAGCGCCGGTTGCTGCTCTAGGAGACATTTAGCAGTTGCAAGAGATGCCAGACTGAGTTTCTCACTTGTCGATGATGTCGTTGTATTTTTTGAGGTTGGACTCGTGGCTGCTTGGGCTTGACTGAGGATCGAACGCCTTCTTGCCCGCTTCGAGGACAAGTTGGGCTGTTTTCACGCTGGATAGATCCGGGGTCGCGAGTCCCGCCATCTGAGCGAGCTTGCTATGAATCCTCGCGACTGGAAAGGATATGCTGCTATCTCGAACACGCCGAGTCGCCGTGAGGTGTGGGAGAGGCCGCGGATGGTTGCGAGACGGTGCTTATGACATGATACTCACACTGTAACAATCTCGGCTTTGTGATCACGTGCAGACGCGTTGAGCCGCGCCCACGGTGCGAGCTGCATGTATGTATTTATGTATTCACCAAACCCATCCTGACGCGCTCCTCCGAGCCCACTGTTCGCTCAACGTCAACCTTTCCACCACCCTCTCAAAATCCACCGCTGGAGACGCATCCGCCACCGACATCTGGCAGCAATACCAGAAGGCAGCTTTCAACCGCTCTGTTGCTACGAACTTTGAATCTCCTTTACGACAGCACGTCGCCTCCCTCAGTTTGCCGACTCTCGTTTTCCGCAAGGAATGTCTACCGCAGACCCCCTCTTGGGCTCGTTGGACACAATATGCCGCTCTCGAGCCTGTATCAGGACCTCGCTGCACGCCGCACTCGGATCATTGTTGTCCTTGGCCGTCGGTATCAGACGGTACAGCCTGGCCGGGGGAACGAGAGCCGGAACTTAACCCTAAGAACATTTTTGGTTCGAGTTTGCGCCAAGTCGTCCAACCCATTTTTTAAGTTGATTGAGCGATCTGTGAGGCTGCGTCCGCTGCAAGGTGGTGCGGCTGACATGGTAGCCTCGATCGACGGACCGTTGGGGCGGACTGTCCAGTCACCTTTGGGTGCGTGAGAGGAAGGATGCCATGAGTCTGTCTGGTAAGAGCCTCTGGTCTGAGGACGCTCGTCTGCCCTATCCGCTGGAACTTGGACGTTGGCCAAAAGTGGACTGCTTCACGGATGCTGCCGGCTCTCGAAGGGACAGGGTTCGCCGTCACCTGCGGACAGACCTTTGGGTCGCATACCACGACTTGGACAGTGAACGGTGAAAGGAGATGAGTACAGGTCGGCCACACACTGTCAGGACATGCGTTTCCGAATATCAACGCCAGAGACGTGCCTCGTCGGAAACACTCTTGTAGTGCAGCGAGGATGTCCTGGTTCCACACAGAAACGCTCCACTCAGCTTGACTCACTGCCATCCTGGGAAACTCTCGGCACTCTCGAAGCCTGTTCATTGTTTGCCTCGTTTGTCCGCGGCGGAACGATGTGAGCCCTGTCAATTTTGCTGCGATGCTCCTGGAGTCTCACCTCGGCACGCTGCCATTGGTGTGTGATGCAACTGCATCTGGTCCGGCCAGGCGCATTAACCTTTCATCGTCGGCAACGCGATGCCTGAAGGACGCCAGTCCCCGTCGGGATCCCTCTGGGTTGTCGGTGGGCCCTCGTCGCTCTTTCGAAAGGAAGTCGTCGAGACGAAAGCGCGGTTTTTATGGAAGTCTTTTGTTCGCGCGTCAACGCCCTCCATACCTGCTCTTCGAGAGCATTGCGGAGAGGAAACAAAAACTGGTCCTCGTTGGCAGTGCATTACACACGGAAGGAGATTCGGTTCCCAGCGCAGCGAGCTCTTTCGACTGTTCGGCGAGTCGTCTATGAAAGCCTGGGACACTTGGTCGGTGATGGTTCTCAAAGCCCGGACGCGATGGCGGACCACCGGTTTCCTAGGGTTGCGCTCGAGTCGCCAGCAGTGTCGGGACCCATCTCGAGTTGGAGTCAAAGTTTCGTACTTGTCCGGCCCTGTCAACAACAAGAGAGCAACGGCAATTCGACGGGTGCTGGTGCCCGCCATCAGATCTGGAATTTGTCCATTGGTTTCTAAGGGCAGGCCGCTTGACGATAGGTAGCCCTGGTTGTCCTCGTGCCAGAAATGGTGGGAGGGCAGCCCCCCGGCTGATGAGGGGATAAGTCTACCTGGTCCCTCGCCCGATTGATGCGGATGCTGACATTGAGCGCAGGTGTAGAGGAGCGATGAACGACAATAGGAGCCGTTGACGAGTTGCGGGGGGGTTGGATTTGGCCGTTGACTTCGTTTGGTCGTTTGACTTCGTTTGGCGGGCAACGGAAAGGTGACAGAGTATCCGTGGATTGTCAGTGAATCAACACGTCCCGGCAGGAACATACTTGTAGTTGATGCGCCAACCAATCGATGAGGTTCTCGTACGTGATCGGCTTAGACTCGCCTTTAGCGGACTGGTGCCAAACTTAGTGCGGCGCAACGGCCTCGGGTGGCTTGGGGGCTGGGAGCCAGGCTGCCGGGCAAGCCAGCTTGCCCTGCTTGCCTGCCTGCCTGCCCTCTTGCCTGCTTGCCCGCTCGCCTGGCGTGCCCTGGAACAAGAAGCCGTGGCGCCGCAGCAGGTGCAGTACATACATACATAGGTAAGCTTGCGCCGTGATGTCATGACGTGCAGGAACAGCCCCCTTTTGTGACGAAAACAGCGAGCTCCCTGCACAAACGCCTCCCTTGGCTGCCGCCCTGCCCTCGCTCCGGCGTCAGTCAAGAGTCCGTACATACTCCCATCTGCACACACTGGGGCGGCCGTTGTTATCGCACGGCGGGCGCAGGAGACGCATCGGTACACCTGTCCAAGCATGGCGCCGCCCACGACGCTGCGTCACGTGGTTGCGGCAGCGTTGCTGTCCGCCGTCGTGCTGGGCGTGCCGTCGCCGAGGCTTGCAGCAACGCCAACACGCCACGAACCCCGGGACGCTGCAGCGCCTCCGGTCCCCGAACCCACCCCCATCCAGCGAATCAACGAGCGGGCCCTGGAGGGTGGTGTGAAGAGCTATGTCGAAGGCTTGGCAAGCGAGCTCGGGGGCGGCGTGTCGTCATTCCTCGACTCCGGCATCCTCAACTTCCCCAGCGGCTTCCCCGTCGGCTCCGACGTCGAGAAGTCGGCGGGCGTGACCAGGACGGATCTTGACGCGAGACCGACCCAAGTGTTGAATCTGCCGTGAGTTGTTGAGACTGATGGCATCAATTCGACGGCACAAGCCCAGCTGACTCGGGGTCTGGGTAGGGCATATGGCAACTGGACGAATAGGGGCTGGAACGTTCGCGCTCACGGCAACGTGTACAGGATCCCGGACATTGCGCAAGACAGGGTCGACCATCTTGCCAACGTTTTCCTCATCGGCACCGACGTTGGCGAGCTACAGAAGCCGGAGCAGGACCAGGCCCGAAACCTGACCAGGTCCATATATGTAGTCCAGCAGCGCAACAGGAGCGTCACCTTGGACTTCGTCAGCGATGTGACTGTCAAGCCCAACGTGAGCGGCGGTGCCATTAACGCTGTGAGTCGTCCCCTCCCCCTGAATCGTCGTGCACGATATCTGTGCTAACAAGTCACGGGGTGGCCAGGCAGGCGGTGGCCAGACAGTTACTCTACCGTTCAATACTACGTCTCAAGGAGATTTTGACGCCGTCATCACCCTGCAGAACACTACAGGGCCCAATGGCGGACACATGGTCCGCGGAAACGAAACGTCTCGGATCCAAACGCTCAACATGTACGCAAAAGGGACCGACACCGGCAATGCAACGGCATATCTCGTGCCTTCAAAGGGCATCACGGTCGTGTCCGACATTGACGACATTCTACGGGTGACCAAGATTTACCAGCCCAAAGAAGGCCTCCTGAATACGTTTGCGCGGCCGTTCACGCCCTGGATGAACATGCCGCAGGTGTTTGCCAACTGGTCATCGTCCATCAACAATGTGCATTTCCACTATCTCACGACAACACCAGAGCAGGTGACACGCAACTACATGGAGTTCATCTACAAGACATACCCGCTGGGGTCCTTTGACACGCGCCCCCTCAACTTCTCCGACGTCTCTGCTACTCTGCACATTCGCCGGTACCTGCTCGACATGGTGTTCCGCACTTTTCCGCAGAGAGGGTTCATCCTGGTGGCCGACACCACCAACAGCGACGTGATGAAGGATTATCCGCAGATGTACAAGGACTACCCGGGGCAGGTTCTATGCATCTTGCTGCGCAACACGAGCTCGACGGATCCAGGAAACAGATTCCCGTACGACACGAGTGGGTTCAAGGACATACCGAGGGAGCGCTACATGTTTTTCAACGTGCCCAACGACCTTTCGGGACTTGATATTGTCAACGGGCAATGCCTGAACAGCTCGGTGTCGCAGCACGTGACATTCAAAACGCAGGGGCTGCCGTTTGGACTTGGCGACGGGGACAGCTTGGCTGGACGGGTCGGTCCGTCGTTGGTTTCCGTGGCGGCGGCAGCGGTGGCGGCGGCGATGGTCGCGAGCTTAGCTTGATGGATACGCGACGAAAGGATCGGAGTGAGTCTTGCCTACCTAAACACTGATGTCTGCATTGTGTACCTATCATGCTTCACTCGGGGCTGCCCTGTGTCAAAGGGTGAAAGCCGAGTCCACGCTCTCCCCTCTACCTACCCGGTATCAGTCAGGCGTGCCTTGAGTCTCGGGGCTGGGGTGGCCGGTCATGGAGCTTGGGGCTATCTCGGCTGCCTTTCTCGCTCCTAAAACATGGCCAATCCTGCCGAGCGACCCCGAGTCCTGGGCATAACTGTCCCTAATAAGGGAGGGCGTGAAGGATTTCAGATGCCGTGCTGCTGGTTGCACTGTCTACCCTACAGAGCAGGTACATACCTACCTACCTACAGTACCTAGGGACTGTATGTATGTACGAATATGTATGTACTCTGTACCTACCTGCGGCGGGGTCAGGTATGCACACACACACACACACACGCATCTCCTCCTCCCCCTCAACGACTCATCAAAGGTGACGACGAATGTTTGCCTGTGCTACATCCTTCACCCTTCATCTTTCAGAGGCAAAATCTTACCCTGCAATCTGCCGTCGCGACACAAACCGTGCATCCTCTGTCGCACACGCCAATCATGGGGGCGTGCAGTCATCGATGTCGCGTCGCTGGTCGCGTCCCCCAACTGTCGGCTGGCCACGGGCAACACCAGAGTATCATCGTGCCGGATGCAAAGGCTGCTCCTGGGGTACGCATCGAGTACTCCCCTTGCACTTTGTTGAAGCAGCCAGTCTCACTGACGGCTGTCCAAGCCCGACGACGTCAAGTGCCGCCGCTCCAGGGTCCCATCTGCGAATGGTCAGGGCCAAGGCCTCGACGACACGCCACGACAGGTAGAAACATCGAGCACCTGTTTCGCGGCATCAAGATGGGCTTGCATTGTCCGAGAGACTAGTACCAGGATATCTCGGCCAGGGTCGCATTCGAGTCACTAGAAAAGCCCCCCCCCCCGCCACATCCCGACCTTCTCGCATGGCGCCATGCAAGTCAATGACGGCCAAGCACATCCCCCATCCACCGGCGAAACGGTATGTATGTACATACATCAAAAAGGCCTCCCACAAAAGGTCAAAGGCGGTCACTCGCTGACCGGGGAGAGCGCTTCGCAACCGCAAGCAATGCCCTCGACCCAGCGCATGGCCCATATTTTCCCATATGCGCCTATTCAAGAGTTTCATCTTTTACAAAGCACAAGTGCGGCGGCATTGGCTTTCGCCCCATGGCCGGATCCTTGGCCCCTCCGAGGTTGTTTCCGGCCAGCAACCGATGTCCCGGAATCCCTCGATTGCCTGCACACTACTTCCAGCCTGCCATTAGGCTTGGGATGTTGGGAATCCAGGCACTTCCGGCATGCCACTTGTCACGGGAATTGCCGGTGGAGGCCCCGCGGACTTGTCCTTCAGCTGCCAGCGGTGGCCAGGCTCACTCGGCGGCACGAGCTCCATCACGACGTATTGTAGGACACCGTCTCGGACGCAGGGCGCAACGATGTCTCGAGAAAGTCGCAACGGCGAGACGTCGGCCCGCTCTCCATCTCTGCCTTCGGCCTTGCTTCCCGACGGCTTGTTATTCATTTGAACAGAATGGGAGGCCGTCTTTGCTCACAAGACACATTGCGCAGGGAGCTTTTGCCACCCACACCCAATTCGGACAGTCGTGCGATATGAAGTATTTGCATCGATACTTGTAGAAACCATTTCCAGCCATGGTGTCTCGAGGGGGCATCACAAAATGATGACCGTCAAACGGTCGATGGGGCTGTTCGTCCACTCCAGGGAGCTGACAGAGCCCGGAGCTTGAGTGATCAGCCACCTTGAGGGTCCGACGGTTGGAGCCAGCTGTCGATGTCGAGAGACGAAGAGGGACGCGGGCGTGGGAGGCTAAGGAGCGCAGCCTGAAATGCAGCTTGGTATTTATCTTGAAGCTCGCTCGACCCTGATACTGCAAGTCTGAAACGATTGCGACTCTCGTTCAGATCTAGAACCCGGAGCGGCATACGCATTCTCCCTCCGCCATGGTGGGAGCATTCATGTACAGCCTGACGCTGTGACGCAACGTTGAAGGCGCTTGATGCCGTGGAACAGCTGCCTGATGGGTTACGCTACATGATGCCCCTCTCGAGCTCTAATCATGGATGCTCGCCGTGGATCGTCTCACTACATCTTGTCAAGAGTCGTGGAATGGCCACTTTCGGAGAAGACCCGTGAACGCCAAGGTTCTTCATGATTTTTCCTTTATACCCCATCACATGTTCAACCTGTCCTTATACTACGCGCCGGAATAGCCACTGACAAGACTCTGTTCAGGCAGTCGGTGCGCTCGGTAAAACGGCCCCTTATGCCTAGTTGGTGTGTCTTATCAAGTCTCCGACGAGCGCTTTTTGACCCCACGAGCTGCCATCGGCCAAGCTATGGGCTCGGCGGCTAGACTTTCAACCAACGCCAAGCATTGATCGGGAGGTCGGGCCGGCTACGATGCTCCCACCGGAGAGCCTCGCACCGACCATCAGCCTACTACCGTGGGCCTATGAACTGATAGGAGGGCCAAGAGAGCCCAGCAGTGTTGTTTCGCGTCTACCATGATTTTCATACGCAGTGGCTTACTCTGACACTCTTGTGGACAACGATCCGGCCATGCCCAAGTGGGGGCCGTCGAAGCCGCCGCAGAGCCACACCAACCGGAAGTGTGTCCGCAAGTGTCTAACACAACTTATGCTGGGCGACGGAGGACGTTTGTGTTCCGGCCGGAGCCATGCGAGAAAGCTGCTTGTCGATATGACAAGGAACCCAAAAGCAGAGAGGGCTTGCCTGGCTTGGGCCTCTCGCTACAGGCGGAGGCTCGGCTGGTGTGCCTGATAGGCTCCATTTGGCCGATGAGCACGACCTGTCGTGCTCATGCAACACGCTCAGAAGATTAATCCGGCGCTGCCCCGGACCGTGTCGAAGCAGTTCAACGCCAAGCTTGCGGACCCGAACGATTTCACACGGTCGGCGTGGTCTCGCAAAAAGCCAATGAGCAAACCCACCGAAGATGGGTAGCAGTGAAAAGCAGGACTCCCGACTGTGCAGCATCGACGACTGGACGGAGAGCTTGCACTGCAGATGATCATGCTGTTCTCAACGGGCCGTCTCTCAAAGATGCATCTCGAGCACCAAGCTGCCCCTTCATCCCAAACCACGCTGCCCAATCGAGAACCTGCCCCTTGGCAAAAGCTCTTCTGGCTTTTCTATCCATGGTGGCGTTGGAAGCGCCAGCAACCCCCCCTTCTCCCCATATCCCGTCATTACTGGGGCGCTAGAGAGCATGTGCCATGGACGCTGCGGTCGGAAACTCAATAACTTTGTCCAGCTCTCATGGATGTGGCCCGAGATATGCTGCCAGGCAGCGATAATGGTCATGGCTGCGTCATGAGACGCAGTCATGAAGCTGACTTGGGTGCTTTATGTGAAGCGGCTTGCTCATGGACGTCAAATGCCCTTGCGTAAAGCAGCGTTTTCCACGTAGGCCAGACATTCTTCAAATTCGGGGGCCGCCAACGTACATTTGCATCTGGTCCAAGAGCGAATTCGAATGCTGTCAGATCCTGACCCCAGGTAAGATGGGAGGTGTTGAAGCATGGACGACGGACTCATTACATGTCAGGGTGCAATCGATCTGTTCAGTGACCCGTTGGCTGATTCGCGACACCCTGGTCTCGAATCTTTTGCACTTCTCGATTCCATCAGACTTGTTCCAAAACCTGCCGTCTCGCTACGTTTTCGAGCGGAGATATACAGGCAGCCCAGGGCACTCGCTATAAAGGCCAGCACCAAGACCGACTGTATAAAAGGAGACCGGATCTCGAGCTCGGACGTGGTACCACTGGAGACAAGCATGCAACCGGCCCGGGCCCCGGCCAGTCAAGCGACCCCTACTCCACCTACAGGTGCTTTTGCCGTTGCGCCGCAGCAGTGCTTCTCTCCCTGACCGAGGCAAGGCAAGCTGGCGGGCGCGTGGCAGCTTGCAAGCAGTACATCGAGGCGGGGCCCGAGGCAACGCGCCGATGCTGCTGGGGGCAGAGGCGTGACCCTTGGAGCCAGGCGGCCAGGAGTTAACCCGTTTTCATGGAGCCGGCTGCAACTCCATGGTCGATGATTGCGATCTCGTCTTTGCGGGCTGCCAGCGTTCCGCGCAGTACTCTGTACAGTCATGTACATGCAACGGCGAGGGCATGTCGCACCGTGGGCCTGTGTGTCCCCCCCCCCCCTGGCTTCTTGCCGCCGTGAGCTGCATCGGCATCCTCTTGGTCTGCAGCATCACGTCTCGCTCGCCCATTGACAAACCTCGTGCTGTTTCCGCTGCAGGTCGTTCTCTCAACCCGCAGGCTGGAGAGGAGTTCCGGTCACAGCCAGGGCACGCAACGCGGAAGAAGCTTCCCCGTCTGACGTGCCGCCTTGGTGTCTCATATCAGCCACCAGCCACTGCAACAACGTGCGGCCGGCCTCGGCGCAGCCTACCATGCCTTGGACCATTACGCGGCTTCGGGGCAGCAAAAGCGATAGCGTGGCGCCCCGCCCCCCTCCTTTGTTTGTCGGCCTTGCTTGCCGTTGACATGCGCATGTCCCGCATGAATTGTGACCATGAGGAGGAGGAGGAGGCGGAGGCGTGGACGGGTATCCCCGACGAAGGATCGGTTTTTAGGCCTTTTACCCTCCGCTCCGCGCCCTTGTACGTGTTGCTATCGTGTGTGCGCGTGCAAATCCTAGCACTTGGGCTCGGGCCTCTGGTCCCTCGACCGGGAGACGACGAAGCCCCGAGGTCATGGCGAGGCATCCCACCCCCTCATGCGGAGGAACCGGCGTGTCGAGGGATTGGGTTACAGAGGTTCCTCAGA
>JAPEBW010000109.1:0-87640 GCA_027405785.1 Ophiocordyceps robertsii
CGAGGGCTAACTAGCTATACCCTATACGCACTTAAAGGATAGTCTAGGACGCCCCGGCTATCTATTAAAGGCTTACCGGGACTAAAGGTTACGTTTTTAAACCGCTTAATAAGGACGGATATACCTTAAGCCTTATAGCGCTTGCTAAGTTAAGGAAGAAACCCGCTTAAATAGTTAGGAATATAAGTTAAGGTCCTCCGGCTTAAGAGAGAAAGGACCTTTAAGACTATACGCTTACTAACGCTAAAGCTAAAACGGGCATACCCCGCGACCGAGGAAGGAACTATAGTAAAGACCGATAACTACTTAAAGGATAAAGAGTACGATACGAAAAGAGCTTAGTCGGATACTAACAAAAGCTTAAAGGAAACCGCAATCTATATTATAGCAAACTTAGTATAGGAGGCTAATAAAGCATACGGATTTTACGGCGAAGCATTCCTCTTAAAGAATAAGCTTTACCGATATATCGAAGATAAACACCCCCCTAACCTTAGCCGAGACGTTATTATATAAAGACGTAGCCTAGTATAATAAGTAGTTATTCGGAAGCTATAAAGCGTTTAGATAGTTAAGGCTTCCCTTAACGTCTAGCTATTAAACCTTAATAGGCCGTTATAATTTACCTACGCACGCTTACTAGTCTACGGAAAAGAAGGGCCTAAGATAAGCATTAAAGCCTATACGGATACCGGGGCAGACTAAAGCCTTATTTAAGCTAACTTAGTAAAGACCTTTTAAGACGTAACTATAAACTCCTCTTAACGAATTCCTATCTAAGGAGTAAGAAGAATATTTACTATTAAATAGGCGGAATTTACCGCTTATATACTAAGAAGGCTAGATAGTAGCCTCGCGGTTATAAAGGTAAGGATCGGCGCTTAGATAGTAAAACGCTTAGCGGCTAATATATTACTTAGCTAAGACTTTTTAGTTTCTTACTTAAGGGACCTTATTAACTTTACGTCGGTCTTACGGATCGGGGCCTATAAAAGGATCGAAGCCGAAGTTAAGATAGTCCGGCTAAGACTAGCGATATATAGACGGGTAATCTACTTAGTTACTATAATGATTTTAGCTAGTTCTAGCTACGCCTTACCTATATAGGTCCGGGCGCCGCTATTAAAGCGCGATATAATATTTTTCCCTAATAACCCTAGGCTCGCTTAAATAATAATATAAAATTATATAAGCTTTATAGCAATAAACTATTTTAAGGAACTATTAGTGCTCCGCTAAGGTTAAAAGGTAAGGATAATTACGGACCTTAACGAATAGTTCTAGCTATATAAAGAGGTTAACGCTACTGCTCCCTTAGCTAAAGCCCTTATAGAAGATCCGGATAGAATAGACCCCGCCGAGGACTTCCTATAAAAAGATCCTACTATAAACTATAAACTCGGAATCGGCCGAACTAAGGACCTGCCCGAACTTACTACTAACGAGGGCGTTTAAATCTACGCTAAAGACTTAAAATACGTATTAAAAGTTTAAGATATCCTTTAATCGTTTCCCCGCCTTTAAAAAGATAAGGGAGTAGTATATATAGACGAATCCGAATATATACGCATTCCGTTAGTAAAAGGATAGCAATACTAATAAGTCGTATTAAGATTATACTTATTACGCGATAAAGATAAGAAGGTAGTAAATACGATATTTAGCTAGCTAACCGCATAAGGCCGATTAAAATAAGTTTACGGGCTAACCCCGTTCGCGGCGCTAGTATTTATAGTATAGAAAATAGTAAACGGAAAGGAGAAAGGATAAGTAGTCGTAGACTTACGGGGGATTAACGCCGTTACTACTTTAAATATATACTTAATGCCCCTTTAAAGCGATATAATTAAACGCCTTTAAGGAAAGAAGTTTATTAGTATAGTAAATATACGATCGTTTTTCTATTAGTTCTTAGTTTACTAAGACTACCGGGAAAGGTTTACGGTTATAAGCTATCGCGGGCTAAAAAGATTACTAGTAATACTTATAAGCTTTAAGAACTCCTTAGCATATATCTAAAGGTTTATTAATAACGTCCTCCGTAGATACTAAGAATACGCGGCGGCCTATATCGACGATATTATTATCTACTCCGATATAGCTAAAAAACACCTTTAATATTTAAAGGCCGTATTCCGCGCCTTCTACGACTATAATATTACCTTATCCGGACTAAAGTCCTTTTTAGCGTACTTATCTATATAGCTCCTCGGATTTAAGGTAGACGCTATTAGCTTAATAAATATAGATAAACGCGTGCGAGCCTTAAAGGATATCGCGTTCTTAAAAAACCTTTAATAGCTCGAGAAGTAGATCGGCCTTACTAAGTAGCTACGCTATATAGTCCCGTATTTCGCTAAGGAAGTCGACGTCTTATAAAAACGAAAGACGGAGCTACTTTAAGTAAGATAGGAAGAAGGAGTCCTCTTAAGGGGCTAAGGACGGGCTCGATACGCCGCGAAAGCCGCTTTCTAGCTTACTTCGGAAGAAGAAGAGGCCTTCGCGATTTTAACTAAGAAACTTACTAAGCCTTAAACGATTTACTACTTCGACCCCGCCCGATAACTATTTATCTAGATCGATATATCCTAAGAATATAGAGTAGCGGCTATAGCTTTTTACTTAAAAGAAGGTATAGATTAAGATAAAAAGACGCTACTAGCCCGGACTAAGGTCTAGCTTATCGTTTACTTAAGCCGCGCCTTTTAAAGCGGAGAACCCCGATACTAGCTTATAGAACTTAAAGTAGCTAGTTTAATATAGGTAGTACGTAAGCTACGCACTATAGTACTATCCGTAAAAACGCTATAAGTAGTTATCTTTACTAACTACGCAAGCACTTATAGAATCGTATACTAAAAATCCCTATTCTCTATTAATATAAAATTTAATAATAAGCTAGTCTTTATATCTTAATACCTAAGCTAATTCCTACTTAAGGTATGCTATATCCTAAGCGTTGAAAACGTCGTGCTAAACGCGCTCTTATATCTACCGCACTAAGACGATAGGCCGGTATCCTTAAACTAAGAAAGGGAATTAAAACGTATTTAGGAAGATAAGATAATAAACCGCGTATTCCTCTACGCGGAAGCATTAATTAAATTGCCGCTTTACTAAAAAATAATCAACGGATATACGGAAGATATATAGTAAGCAAAAATCATAGCGTAACTTAGCGATAAGGACGGGGTCCCCGGACTTTTATTCTTTCGGTCGTAAGGGTTGCTATACTTTACGGAGAACGATAAACGCTAAAGACTATATATCCCTAAGACTTATGCTAAGGAGATCGTTAAAAACGCTTACGCTAAATACTTTTATACTAGCCGTATACGTATATAGTAAGACCTATTTAAAAGCTTCTCGATCTTATAGCTTAGTAAATATATAGATAAGGTCGTAGATGGCTATAATACTTACTACTATAACTAAACCGATTAAGGTAAGATGCTAAGATAGCTTATCCCGATTTAAAGCCCGCCGGTTTTATACTATATAATAGCGATAGACTTTATTACCGGGCTTTTAGTAGTTTAAGCTAAATAATCCCCGTAAAAAGATCCTATAAGGAACTTTTTTAATACCTTACTAACCGTAACTAATAAATTCTTAAAAATATATCTCTTTATCCTAAGCAATAACTAGTTTATAGCGGAAGACTAAGTATAAGCGTTATATACTAAACTACTCCGCGCTAACTAAAGGATTCTAAAAGGGATAATCTTTAACTAAGACGTAAAGTTTACCTTAGTATTTTAAAGGACCTTATAGCAAGCCTTCGGATCGAAGCTTCTTATATCTACCGCTTAGTACCTTTAAACCGATAGCTTATCGGAAAGGCAAAACTAGACTATAAAAATCGCGCTACGATTCTTTACCGCTAACTTCCCGGACCTACGCTAGACCGATATACTAGTCGCCCTTTAGTTTAGCCTTAATAATTCCTTCTCCTTAGTAATTTACGCGGCCCTTAATAAGCTTATTATAAGGATAAGAATAGATAATAGCTTCCGGTTCCTTAATAACTACTTATACCTACGAAACCGGGAAGTCTTATAAGAAGAAGCTAAGTTAGCTATCGCTTACGCTTAAGCCGCTATAAAGGATAAATATAATAAGAAACACCGCCCGCTAAAATTTAAGCCTAGCGATTCGGTTTAGCTATAGCTTAGTAAAGGCTACTACGTTGTAAACGGCAGACTAGCGAAGCTTTAAAAAAGACGCACTAGGCCGTTTAAGGTTACCGCTAAAGTAAGATAGCTTATATACCGGTTAGATATAAAAGGGTCCCTTAATATTTATCCGGTCGTTTTAGTAGTATAACTACGCTTAGCGGACGAGCTAGCTATACGCTTAAGACTAGTTTAAGATAAAAGGATACCTTACTTAAATAAGTAAGAAGTAAAACGAATCCTATAAAGCTATATAATAAAGAAAGGCGGCAGAAAGCTAAAGAAGGAGTTCCTTATAGCTTAAAAAGGCTAGCTAAGTAGCTATAACTCGTAAGTAAACGAAAAGGCGGTCTTCTCGCTAAAGATCGTAGAAACCTTCGAAAAAGCATAAAAGGAGTTAGCTACTTAAGTAGTTCGGATAAGAGCATAACGCGCGGCCCTTATAACTTAATACGAAACTCTTTAACTAAGAGAATTAAGCGGTTAAGCCTAGGTATAAGACCTAAAAGCTACTATAGGTTATAAGAAACTATAACTTACTACGCTTAAGGTAATTAGTTATTTTAATAATAATATACCGCCGTTTACTTTAAGCAATAAAGCCCTTTTAGCCTTATAGTATACCTATTTAAATTCTCTTTACCGCTTACCCTCTCTCCCTTCCTTTCTTCTTTTTATAACTATATTTCCCTTTACCGCCGGCTATAGCCCGCCGCACTTTACTTACTCCTATACGTATAACCTTCTTTACCTTAAGCTTATAATCCTTATACTCCCGTTTTAAGTCCTTTTATCGTCTAACGTCTCTTATAGCTAAGACTAGCTATTCTGCAATTACTTCTTTAGCCCGCTCTCTTATAAGCCCTTACGCCTTTAATACGAAGGATATAAGTAAGCCCTTAAGCTCTATAAAAATAAGGCGGCTATTCTTTATAGCCTTAAGTCCCTTAGCAAGAGTTAGAACCTCTAGGTTTAAGCTTCCGTATAAACCTACGCCGCTTTCTATAGCTACGCTTAAGCTAATAGATTCGACTTAAACTATAGCACTATAAGGGATAGCCTATACTACCCTCTTTAAATACTTAACTTAAACGACTTGCCTCCTAGCCTTATACTATAGCGAGGTCTAAACGGCCGGTTTCGCGGTAACTTAGCTATACCTCCCGCCTAGCTCCCGCTATCCGGAAGCCCCCACCGCCTATATATTTTTTAAGGCGTAGCTAGAAATCTTTATTAGCGGAATACTTAGCCGATACTTAACGCTTTAAGGTTAGCTAACCTTATTATAGTCCTAAGATCTATAGTAGCCGCTATAGCTAGCGGAAACCTACTTTAGCTAAACGACTAAAATAATATCCGCGCTATCCTTAACTATATATCTAAGGCCTAGCTTAATTAGTTTATAGCCGGGTTTATAGCGGCGTCTTAAGCAACTATAGCTAAAACCTTATCTCGCTTTATACGCGGTCTAGCCCGTGCTATAAAATCCCCTTCTTAGCTTATAGCTATAATAGGCCTCGAGGACTTATTTAGTCCCGCTTAGCGAACGCTCTTCCCGCCCGCCGCTATACTAAGCCCGGCTATATAAAGGCGTATAAGCGCCTTACTATAGTCTATCCGCCGTCTTTCCTTAACCGGAGGAGATAGCGATAACTAGCCTCGCGATATATTCCGCTGCCCGATCTTATAAGAGCCGCTAATAGTAACTAACACGATCTTTAATAGACCTAGCTTTATAGGCCTATGCTCCGGCGACGAGATTATAATAATCGGGAGTTTCCGCCTAGCTATAAACTATACTAAGTTCTACTTATAGGCCTGCGAAGAGTTTAAACGCGACTTAACTTTAACCTAAGTAATAAAGTTCTTAGGCTTCGATATCCGCCTTATCGGCCGCACCGACTACGCGCTTTATATTCTTACTCTTAAGGCCCCCTTTATATAAAAGTTCTTTAAGACTATTAAGCACGTTTAAAACCTTAAGAGTAAGGAGTTAGGCATTAAGGCTATTAAGGACCTTATTACCTGCTTTTAAGCGGGAATATAAACGTTTAATACTTTAGTGCTTACTATACCCGTTAATATTAACAGGACGGCCTACCCTTACCTTAATACCTTCCCGGTAGCTAAACGCGCGTTAGTCGGCGGAAAGGCGTAAGTAGTAGCGCCGCGTAAAAAGGATAATAAGTCGGAAAGCCCGGCGATAGAAAGCGGGGGATAACTATAATAGCGGTAGTAAGCAAGATATAATATCTTGCTTATAGGCGGCCTATAAGGCTAGTAAGTAAAACGGGAGACTTAGCGGAGGATTAAAAAACGGCGTAAGAAAGATAGGTAAAATAATAATACGAGATAAAGCTTAAATAAAGCTAGTCTTTCGTAACGTATCCCGCTAGGGAACTTAAGTATTCCCCGGCGCGGAGACTCCTTATTACTTAATAAAGGCCCGAATATACGCCTTAAAAAAGAGTTAGAAAAACTTTACTATAAGTTTTAGCTAGACGCACTAAGCGCCTTAATAAAGACGAAGCCGCATAACTAAATACGAGATAAGGATCTATAATAAAGCCGCCTATTAGCTATCTTAAGCTACCTAGCTACTATTAGCCGGATAGGCCGAAAAAACCTTCGGAAGGATAAGGATAGTATACTATTAATACGGCATAAAGACGCTACTATAAAGCTATTACCTAGCACCCCCTTTACTTTATCCTTACTTTAAACTAATAAGGATGTTAGCTTTTCTTTCTTACCCGGGGGAGTTATTACGGAATCTAAACGGCTATACCCGGACTCCTTACTTTACTCTTAAGGAAGCTTTACGGAACCCCGTAATAAGAACGCTTAAAGCACGCACTATAAAGGCTCGCCTAAGGAGATATAACGAACATTACTAGTCGGACCCCGCTAAGGTTTCTAAGATATAACTATAGAGGGTTAGGAGCCTACTTAACTATAGTTTACGACGTCTTTAACTAAGGGAGATACCGTAAAAACTATTAAGCGGATTCTGCCGGTATCTTTAAGGGATTTCTAGGGATTTCCGCGGGATATCTTAATTATAGTTCGACCCGTTTCTAACTATAAAAGCACCTTAAAAGATATAGGATAAACCTTACCGCGATTTTTAAGGGATATCTAAGGATATTTAAGGGATTTCCTTAATTATAGTTTATAGTATTTTTAACTAGGCTTATACTTAGTTTATTAAGCGATTCTATAAGGATATCTACGGTTTATTTTACGTACTACGGATAGTATAGTTAGAGACCTTTAAAAGTAACTTAAAGGACTAGGTATAAAGTAGCTAGCTATGCCTTTAAAAATAAATAAGCTTTTTACTATTTTTAAACCCCTATATACGATTACGTGCGGTAATTAGTCCGTTATACCGGCCTAACTAGCAGTAATTAGTCCGTAGTACCGGCCCCGACCGGCGGTAATTAGTCCGTAATACCGGCCCCGACTAGCGGTAATTAGTCCGCGCCTTATCCCCCTATCCTTATACTATAAGGCGTAGTATTAAGTAGCCTATACTTAAGTTAAGTTTAGGTTAAAGTTAGGCTAAGTTTAAGTAAAGTCTTATATAACTTTAGCTATATATTAGCTTAACTTTAAGTTATTTACTATAGTATAACTATAGCTCTTTTTATAGCATAGCTTTTAATACTATCCCCTCTTTAAGTTATTATATATTAAGGTATATAACGTTATTACTTTACTTATTACTCCGCGCTTAATATTAATTAGTATAGTTATTTTTATTATACTTATAATTATATATTAACGTATCTTCTTTAATAATATTACGCTATAGCGTTAAATACGTTATATACTTACTTATTTACGTTACTACGTTATTTTAAATTACGCTAAGGCGGTATAATATACCCCCTTTACTTACTACTATTATTAGTGCTTAAAGTATGTCTTACCTTCTCGCCGCCCGCGGTTCTTAAGTATAAATACCTTTCTTTTAATTTTTCTCTTTCTTCTTTTTTCTTTTTTCTTTTTTCTTTTTCTTTAATTATTAATCTTTTTACGCGCGCGCCCTTTCTTATAATAGTTCCGCTACGCCGCGCCTTAATATATTTACTATAGTCCTCTACGCCTTATCTTCTGCTAGCTTATAAGCGTCTTTTTATACTACGCCTCTTAGTACGCTTAGTAATTATACGCTACTGCCTTTATATTAATCTTCGCGCCCGCTATTATCCTTTAATAAGCTAAGCGCAATATATAGCATTACTATATAACGCCCCCCTTACTTTATATATATTAGATATATAGCGTCTCTTAATATAGATACTTAGTTTAAAGCTTATTAAAATTAAGCCTTGCTTTAAGCTTATAATTATTTTGCTTATACTTGTATTATTTTATACTATTTACCTATATATTCTTACTTTTAAACTATATATAATACGATATTAATATAATATTAGTATACTAGTAATATAATCGCTGCCGCGAACGCGCTTTAAGACTATATATCTTAAAGCATATTTAAAGACTATTATACTAACTTATATATATATTCTTTAATCTTTAATACATACTAATAAAAAAGATATTATTAATAATTACTAAAATATACGGAGTTAGCTTATACCGCTATTACAGTGCGCTAAGCTTAAATATACCTTACTATTTAAAGCTAATTTATTAATATCGGCTAGTAGTTAATAGTTTACTTAAATTAAGTCGTAGTTTTCTATATATCTTATCTATATTTACTTTATATCTTATTATATCTTATTATATCCTACCTCTATCTTACTATTATTTATACTTAGTATACGTTTATAGTATATTTTTATTATTCTTATCGTTTAGAATTATTTTAATATTTACTAAGTATAGCCTGAAACTCTTTTTTTATTTTTCTTAGTTTTCTTTTTTTCTCCGCTATCTCCCTTATCCCCTTTTTTACTCCTTAGCTTAGCTTATTATTATTTCTCTACTTTACTTTTATTGTTTTTTATTATATTACTATACCGTCCTTTAAACTCTTTTAAGGCAATTATATTTTAAAGGTTACTAATTAATTACTAAGTTTTGTTAGCGTACTTATATTACTTTATAAGAACTTAGTATTACCTCCCCTTTTTAATCTATCCTTACTAAGCTTCTTAAATCTTTTTTATAACGTACTTTAGTTCGTTATCTTCTTTAATTACTAGTAGTAATTAATAGTCGTTTATTACTTAGCTAAGTAAAAGGTTATTTACCGCGCAATAAAGAAATTCTATATATAGTGTTTTATATACCCTTTTTAGTATATTAAGTTTTACTATATATAAGCTAACTATTTTCGTTATTATATACTTTTAGTATAGTTAATCGAGCTTTTAATAAGGCTTATTTATAATCTATTTCCTTATATTTAAATATACCTTATCGCTTACTTTAAGTCTCTTTACTAGTATATATAACTAGTTTATTATCTTTTTTTTATCTTACTTATAACGCGGCGATTGCCGTTTAAAGAAAGTTAGCGACCTCCTTTATCCTTTATATAAAGTCCTATATACTCTTTATATTAAGTATAAGTCGCTCTTTTTCTTATACGATTTTAATTAGCTTAATATTATACCTATATATAGCGAAGAAAAGGCTTATACTTATTATTAATACTACTTAATTATTAAGTGCCGCTTAAGTATAAAGTAACTATATCTTTTAATTATCTTACTTATAGTAAATATATATATAAAGGTAATACTATAAAGAAATAGTGCGATAATACTATACTGCTAAAAGGTCTCGCCTTAGCCTTAGTTAAGGGTCGGGACGCTAATTATTGTTTATATACTTATATCTTATATACGGATATATAAGTAGCCGGGACGCTTATATCTTACGTTTTATAATAATTACCGCCTTAAAAGGAAAGACGATAACGTCTTCGTTATTAATAAGACGGTACCTTCTTAGTTTATTAAGCTAGTAGCTAAAAGCTACGCACGCTTATATTATTACGCGCGCTTAAAAGGAGCCTTATTTCTATATAGACTTATAGGTTTACTTTCTCGCGTAGGGATCGAACCTATACTAAAGAAATTGCTACTATTTACTATAAAGAAATAGCATACTAATACTATACTACTAAAGGGTCTCGCCCCGGCCTTAATTAAGGTTTAGAATACTAATTATTATTTATATACTTATATCTTATATATTAATATATAAGTAGCCGGGACGCTTATATTTTACGTTTTATAATAAGTAAGCTTATATCTCTTAGTTTATATGCTTTATTACTTTATTAATTTATAAGTAGTAAGCTAAACTTAGTTTCCTTAAAACTTTTAATAATTAGTAAAATGCCTGCTAAAATTACTTTATTTAGTTCGTTTTTTTAATTTAATATAATAAACTTTAATATTTTATAAAAGCGGAAATAAGATTATAAAAACTTAGAGCGCACGCTACTACTTTTATTATTAGTATTGCTTTTAGTATTATCGCTTTTATTAGCTTATCTATTATTACTTATAAGTTCTTTAAGCTTTTAGTTCTTATTAAAACTAGCTTAACTATGAAGTTTATTATTAAGTATATAAATAGGTATATAAAGGGCAGTAATAGCTAAAAGAGCTTTTTTTAAAGTTACCTTTAAATATAGTCTTTACTATATAGTTTATAGTTTATAATAAGTTAGCGTACTATTAATAACTAGCCCGGCTAAAAAAACTCTTAAGCTAATATTATAAGCGTCCTCTTACGCTTTAAGTATCTTATTACTATTAAGTTATATATTTACTAAGCGATTAATACTTAAAGCTTATTTAGCTTTTTATTCTCCCCCTCCTTAAGGTATTAAGCTTTACTAAGTACTTAAAAGCGGTCCTTTAAGTAAAGGCGCCCTCTTATATTAATTATATACTTACTTACTTAAACTTTTAATTGCTATTTTAAAGTAAGCGATTAGTCGCCGTTCCGCACTACTTAAAATACTACTTAATACGTTTTATCTTTTTATAATATTACTACTTATCGCTTTTATATCTCTTACTCGTTAAATATATAGGCTAGTTATACTTATTCCTTTAGTATATCCCGGCTTAAGTTTAAGTTAAGTTTTAGCTAAACTCCGCTTTTATTCGCTCCGCTTTTAGCTTAAAGTATAAAGTTATTTACCTTACTTATATAGGCGATTAATCTTATATTCTCCTCCTTTACTTATATTATCTCGATTATATACTCCTTTTATGCTAATTATCGTAAGAGGTTTATATACTTACCGCTTAAAGGGACTTAATATCCTGTTAATTATACGCTATTTAGGATTATTTAAACTATATATCCTATCTCCTTTTTATTAAATACCCCTTTTAGCTTATCTTAATTATAGCATAATAAAGCATTAAGTATTACCGCTAACCTCCTTAAGCAGTACTTTAATATAAAGTTATATAAAGCAAGCTTTATTGCTTATTTACTTTACTTTTTATTTAACTTCTTTTTTATTATAAAGTTTTTTTTAAATTCTTATAGTTTATTAGCACTATAAACGCTAGTATATTATATAACTTTATCCTTTAAAAATCTAAGTATCTTATAATTATAAATAACTCCTTATTATAAATTAAGTAGTTATACTTTACTAAATTAAGTCGTTTTAAAAAAGACTTATTAAGTATAATATCTTATTTAGCCTTACTTATATTAATATACTGCTTATTATATACTTAAAAGTAGTTTACCTTTTAATACGTCTTTTTTTTAAGGTTATATAGTTATAGTATTAGCATATTATAAAATGCCTCTTAAATAAATTTAAATATAGCTTAGTGCTTATTAGTTTATAAGAAAGTCGCGTTCTTTTTATAAAAGCTATTTAAATATTATAAGGCCTTAATATAAAGCGGGATAAAGGTATAATAGTAACTTATAAACTTAAAAAAGCTTTAAACGCTCTTTATATTTCTTAGCGCTTATTATAAAAATTTTTCTTAGTTTACGCTAAGGACCTAATTTAAGTTTTTAGAAATTCGATATTTATAAATAAAAGGGAAAAACTAAAGTGCTTAAGGTAAAACCTCCCCTTATTCGCGCTTAGTCCGCCTTATATAAGGTCTTATAACTTTATATAAAGAAAAAGGGAGTACGTTTTCCGCTATAAGTATATCCCGCTTACTAAGTAGTTTAACGTAGCTTAATAAGGCCGGGGCCGCCTTTAACTTAAGCGGCCTATAGTCTAAAGTATCGCGCTTTAAGCTTAAGGTATAGGTAATAAACCCTCTCTTATCCCCTTTATCTACCCTCTTAAAGCGGGGGCGGGAGGGGTAAACGGGATTTTAACCCGCGCCCCTCCCGCGGGTAGTATAACCTTAAATAGTAAGCTTATAGCGGTCCCTACTAATAGGAATTCGGCGCCCCGCCGTATATATATATTCTTAATTAGGACCGTTATTTATTCGCGCCGCCTAGTTATTAATCTCGCGCTTAGCTTTAAAGATAAAGCCTCCTACGTACCGCGCGCGTATACTTATACTCCTCTTTCTTTTACTATAAACGCGCTTATCTTTTTTATAAGCTTATTACCTTCTTACCGCCTTACCCCTTTTATATAGCTATCGTTTTACTATTATTATATTTATCTTCTTTATCGCTACTATATTAAAAAAGAAAGTTACTTTTTCTAACCTTAATATAAGTCTACTTTTTAAGCTATTAAATAAAGATACTAAGGATAAAAAGGCTTAGGCCTATTATAGTACTAAGCGTAAAATTTCTTATTATATATATATAAGCCGTTTATTAAGCGACGATATACTTATAGTTTTCCGGGGCTATTAAAACTAAGCTTATATATATTTAAGTTATATCCGCTATATAAATATATATAGTCTATATAGCTAATCCTCTTTTAGCTATCTTTATAAAAGCGTATATTATATACTCCTTAAGTAACTATTTTTATTTTTAAGTAAGTAGCTTTATATTAAACCTACTTATATACCTTAGCTAATCTTCTTTATAGCTTACCGCTATAAGCGAAGATACGGCCTATAAGCTTTACGCTACTTAAAAGGAGTTATATAAATCCGGCTAGCTTATTAAGCGCTTTATATATATAAAGCTTACCTCCGCGGCGATAAAGCTTTAATAGCGTGCTAGCGCTATTATAGTATAGGCTTTTACGTTTAGTGCTCTTTTTAATCCGGCTTCCCTTAATAAAAATACTAAGCTACTTACCTTTACCCTTAACCGCTTCGTTAACAACGCGTATATAGCTTATAAAGCTAATACTAAGCTTATTAATAAAGTTAACGGCACTATTATAGTTATTTACTAAACTATTTATATTATAGCCCGGAACTTAAAAAGTATAAAGAACGCGCTATTTATAATAGCTAACTACTTTAGCTTTAGCGGCTATAAAGGCCGGAATATCGCCTTTAAGGGTCGCTTACTTAACTTAAACCTTATATATACCCGCGTTGCTTTTATCCCGCTTAAGCCCCTACCCTTTAAAGTTTTTATCGTTTTAAAGGACTTTAAGGCTAAGGCTAAAGCTAAGAAGAAGGCTTAAGCTAAGGCTCTTACTAAGGCTTATACTTAGGAGCGCGCCGCCCTTACTTATAAGCTTAAGTATAAGGGGGTGCTTAAAAGTAAGGGTAAGGGAAAGGCCGCTAAGACTAATAAGTCTAACTTAAAGGAGCTTAAGCTTAATATTTATAATAATAAGCTAAAAGAAAGGGAGGACTAAGATAATAATAATAGTAATAATAACGAGGCTAAGATTAAGACTAAGGTCTTTAAGGATAAAGTTAGCCCTTTGCTTAGTTTTAATACTATCTTTATCGTTTTTAATTATAAAAGCGGTAGCGATAGCGATTATAATAATAACCTTACTTCGCTCCTCGCCTTACTTACCCTTAGCTTATTTACAGGCCGTAATATCCCCTTAGCTATACTAAAGCGGGTTTATAGCTTTTTTAAGAGTAGTGCCTTTAAGGTTAATAGCTTTATAGCTACCGCCTTAAAGTATACTTACGCCGCCCCCGCTCTTAACCTAGCTAATAAGGAGGGGGATACTAAAGACTTTAGCTTAAACCTTAAGTACTTTTAGTTTTTTACTTATAATAAAGCTAAGTCTCTCCTTTTTAATTTTCTTATAACGCTTAATACCGCTTAGTTAATTAAGTATTATTTAAGTCGCCTTACTTAGCTTAGCCTTATACTGCCTTTAATACTAATATTAAGAACCTTATAAGCCTTAAAGCTAACGCCTTAGCAAGCTATTAATAAGATAACGTCTTTTATATTTACTCTTGCCGCGACCTTAAGTTATCGTAAGCGCGGGAGGGGGAGGGCGCCTATTACTTTAACTTATAGTCGTAGCTAAGCGGGACGTTTTTATAGCACTCCTTAAATAAGGAAGTCCGCTATCGCTCTTAATCGCGCTTAATATAGCGCCGGGGATAATAATAACAAGCTTAGACTTTAGCTAAAGTAAAGGACTAATATTAAAGGGGGGAACTAAAAAGGGAAGCTAGCTAAGGCGCTAGCTTAAAGTAAGTTTAATAAGGGCCTTATAAGCTAAATAAGGTCTTAAAAGAAGAGGGAGGAAGTTTTTAGCGTTTTAAAGCTTTATAGCGTTTTATTATATTAAAAGGTTATTTCCTTAAGCTAAGCTAAGAGGGCGATCTAATTAATATATATCCCCTCTTAACTAAGGTATAGCTAAAGCTACTATATATACCTTATCTTCCCCTTAGTATAGTTATATTACTAAATTAAATTATCGTAGGCGCTTTAAGCTTAAGAACTATCTTATTAGTATAGCCGCTATCTTCTATTTTTAAAGCTTCGCCCGCACCTTACCCGCATTATAAAGTTATTATAATAGCGTCCCCCTTACTTTATTAATAAGCTTATAGCTTATTATCGCGTAGTAAATAGTATCTTATCGTTACTTATAATTATAAAAAGGCGATACTACTTTAAGTATATTGCGGCGGAATAAAAAGTTTTTAAAGCTTATTACTTTAGTTTATATCTAAGTAATCGTAAAGCTTAAGTACTTAAGCAGCGCCTTATGCCGGTCGAGCGCTATAGCTTTATTAAACTAAGGCGGTAGGTCTATAAAGTAAAGCGTAGTTTAGCGCTATTTAATAAGTTACTCCCTTAAGCTTTACCGCTTAGCTTATTCCTTAAAAAGGATTTCCTTTATTCTTTTCTTCTCTTAAAGCTCGCTAGACTTAACTTAGGACTATACCCCCCTTAGTACCTCTATAAGCGGTAGCCCTAAGGGCATAGGCCGCCTTAGCTATTATTTATATTATTAAAGTAGTCTTACTATTAATACGGACGCGTATTAAATTTAGTTTAAGATTCCGGAGTCTTTTAGCCTTTTAAGAGTATTAGCTATTTTTTAGTTTAAGTAAAGGTTAATTAGCGGGACTTAGGTTTCGGCTTTAAGCTAGTAAACTAAAGTAGCTTAATAAGCCCCCGCGACTATTTAAAGGTAAGCGGTTTAATCTTATACTAGCTTCGCGGCTATCCCGCAAGGCCTTTTATTTTTTAAGGTTATCTTCTAAAACGTAACTATAGCATATAATATAAAAGACTAAACGACTTTACTATAAACTTCTTAGGCCTTAAGTAAAGTATATCCTTATATAAACGCTACGAGCTTTATAAAAGCTAAGTTCTGCCTTTTTAGCTTAACGTATAGCTTATTAAAGTATGCTTTTTACTTAAGCTTATAGTTTACTTATACCCTTAAGAGCTTAGCGTCTTAAACTAGTATTATTATAACGGCCTTAAAGTAAATAAAGGTTATAATCGCCTTATATCTTCTTATAAAGTAAATAAGTTTGCTTTTTAAAAGTTTAAAGTTTATTATAAACTCCTTTACTTATATAGCGCATACCTCTTAAGCCGCTTTAAGCCGCGCTATTATTAATCCCTCCTTAAAGCCTACGCTAAGGATATTTATATTATTAGCGAAACTAATAATATAAACTCCTTTTAGCTTTTTTAATCTTTTATAAAGGGGTATTATATAATAAAGGAATAAGATTAAAGATAGCGGCGAGCTTTAAAATATCTTAATAGTAATTCGGACCGGTATAGCCTTTTTTCTATTAAAATAAAAAGTTAAGTAGCGCTTATTTATAAAGCTATAAGCTAGCCTTATAAACTACTTAAGGTAGCCTTAAAGGGTAAGTTCTTTTAAGAGTTTCTTATAGTTAACTATATTAAAGGCCTTTTTAATATTAAGTTAAAGGAACGATATAATCCCTTTTTTAGCTTATATTACGTATATTAGTTCCGTTATTTAAAGTATTACTACTTTTATAGACTTCTCCTTTTTATTTTTAAACTATCCTTTAAGTAAGACCTTATTCGCTTCCGCCGCGGTCGCGAGTCTTTAAGCTAAGATCTACTTTAAGATCTTATTTATTATTAGTAAGAGGGAAATAAGTCTTTACCCCTTAGTAATGCGGTATACCTTAAGTTTCTTCCTTAGTTTTCTTAGTATTACTATATTCGCAGACCGGAACTAAGTTAAAAAGTATAATATCTCTATATAGGCCGTAAAGATTATCGCTAGCTAGGCTAAGAATGCTAGGCTATAAAGCTTAAAAAAGTTAAGGGGGACCTTATCTAAGCTTACTGCCTTTTAACTTACTTATTTTACTTATTACTTAAAATATATTTATAAAGTCGATACGCTGTTTTATAGTAAGCTCCTTTTTAGCCGCGCGCTAAGGAGGTCTTAAAAGCGTCGCGGCTTTAGCTAAAAAGAAGCGCTCCGCTAAAAGTTAAGCTTTTTCTTTAAAATCGGGGGTTAGTTAGTATTTATAGCCCTTACCGGTTAATAATAGTAAGTACGCTAAGTCTAAAGGTAGCTTATTATATAAACGCGCTTACTATTTAACGTTTTATAGCTTAGTATTATTAGCGCTAATCTCCTTAAAAAAGTCTTTTTAGTATTCTTATTTTGCGTTATATATAGCTTACTTTTAAGCTATAGCCGCTTCTTATAGCGCTTCTTAGTTTACTTAAGTCCTATATCTTTTATAATATCTCCGGGCTCTTTTTATAGCTTAAGTAGCTTAGGCCGCCTTTAAGGTAAACTATATATTACCCCTTAAGATCGCTTACTTTTAGTATAAGACTATTATATAGGCGATTTTATTAAGATTATTATATAAGCTATATATTTTTATATCGATCTCCTATAAGCTATAGAGCGTAGGCTATTATATCTTAAGCCGGAATAGGGTTTCCGCCTTAACCTTTTTCTTTTCCGCCTCCTTTTACCTTAGCGTTACTAATACCTCCTTTAGCTTAAAACCTATCTTAAACGAGACTACTTATAGGATATAGTTAGACCTTATAAAGTCTAGGTTTAAGCTAATAAACTATACGGCCGTTTTTATCGTAGCCTATATAAAGTTAATCGTGCTATCTTTATACTTATAGAAAAAACGTATATATTCCCCCCTTAGTATAGCTAGTTTAAGCTAAAGCCGCGCGGCCTCCTTAATAAACTATTTTACCTTATTAAAAGTCTAGTTATAAGCGTCTTATAGCGGGTAATAAATATTAAAGTCCTTTATTAAGACTAGCGGGCCTTAGCTATTAACCTCTTTTAAGGCTTTAGCTAAGCCTATTTAAATCCCTTTTAGTAGCGAGTATAAAGACCTTAGCTTTATACTATCGCTAAAGGTTATCTCCCCTTAGTTATATCCGGTTTATAGTATTTATATCCCCGTATCGTGCCTCTTATAAATATATATTACGTTACGGCCCTCCTTATAAATTAGCTAGTATAGTACGCCCCTTAAGGATAAGGCCCTTAAGCCTTATATTTTCTCTATCTTTTAAAGCGCTATTATATCGTACTTAGCGCGGTAGCTAAAGGCTAATTATGCTAGCTTATATCTCTTTTATATATTTTAATAAAGGACCTTTAATTTTATATATAAGGGGTTAAGGTAAAGTTCGTCGTTTAAGATAAGGTAATAGCTTAAGTTAAGAGCGACGCGCTCCGTTGCTTTATATATTGTTTAATATTACTTAAGTTAGTGCTTACTACTTATACCTTAGCTAGCGGTGCTAATAGCGTTTGCTTATCCTTTTTTAGCCGCTTAAGGCGTTTCCGCGCTTATAACGAAGTAAGCCCTTAGTCCTCTATAAAAGGAAAAGGGATTTAAAGGTCTAGCTAGCTATAAGTACTAGCGAAGCGTTATAAGCGGTTTAAGTAGTAATCCCTTACTTTATCCTAGGCTTTTACCGCTATAAGATAGGTATAAGACTACGCTAAGTGCTGCTTATTATAAGATATATAATTATAAAGGATTTCGCCTTTCTTTATATAGTACTTATCCTTACTGCTTATATATAAGGTCCCCTTATAGTAAGTATAAAGCTATATTAAAGTATAACGTTTAGCGATATACTTATATTTATAGTAGTTATAGCACTAAGTAAGTTTAACTAACTTATTATATAGCTTATATTAAAATATCTAGGCCTTTAAAAATAAGCTTATATTATATAGCTTTTTAGCCTCCGCTAAGCTGCTTATATTAATAATAAAGGTTATAGCTATTAAGGTCTTAGTTTAAAGGCGTATTACTCGTGCTTATATAACTTTTACTTTATTAATATTAGCGATCTCTTTAATTAAAAGCGCCTTATCTATCTTAAAGACCCTTATTAAAATATTCTTCGCAATTACTATATAAGCCTTACGCGCTATTACTACCTTTAGCTTAAAGACGCTTTTTACTTAGTCTTAGTTTTGCTAGTAAGGTTATACCGCTATATTAAACATTATCGCGATATCCCCGCTTAAGAGGCGTCTTATTATTATAGTAAAAGAGATATTAAGCGCTACGTTAATTGCTTTAACTATATCCTTTAGCTTATAGTTTAGGATATTTAGTATTGCTTTTATTAAAACTACTACTAGCTTGCGTTTATACTAAGGCGGGACTAGCTTTATCTTCGTATTATACTATACCGGCTTTTCGGGGCCCGCTACTACTATTACTTAAGTCCTTTTAAGTCCTTCCCCTAGGCCTTAAGCTTAGCCTTATCTTAGTTCCTTATATATAGCTTCCTTATCGCACTTTAAATAGCTTTATAAAGCCCGGGGTTAGCCCGTACTATAGTTAGCGCGCTCTTAGCGTGCTCCTTAAAGTAAAAGAGGGTTTCGACTACTACTTATACTTAGTTAAACTATGCGTATAAGACTATACCCGCGATTTTATTATAAGCCTTCCTTTTATTAATATTACGTATAGTCCGGCTAGGCTATATATCGTCGTCTTATTAAGGTATATTTAGCTCTTTATTTAAGTATATAAAGCTTAAGGGCGTTTTATTACGCTAAGCGCTGCGGTTAATGCTAATATAAGGCGGACTACCCCCTCGCCCCCGCGTCCCCCGGCTATGCTGCGATATTATCTTAAGGGGGGTAACTAATACCGCTAAATTAATTCTTATTATTAGTAAGAGTTTTAAACGCGATACGCACTTATTGCGGGCGAGTGTTTAGTTCGCGAAGAAGAGTTTTTACTTATTATATTTAAAAAGCCTAAATCTTCTTTAAGTCGTATTAAACCTTACCCTTAGCTTATATAATAAAACTTAAGTACTTTACTTTTTTCGTTATAAAATCGTATTTTTATAAGTTTAATATTAAGCTTACCTCTTATAGCTTTTTAAGCACCTTCGCTACCTTATTTTAATAGTTATAAAGCAACGTTAATAAGTTAATTAAAACGTTATTTATATATATTATAACGAACTTATAAAAGTAGTTTTTTAGTACTTAGTTAATATAGCGTTAAAAGGTAGCTAGTATCTTTATAAGGCTAAATAAGTATACTTATTACTTAAATATTTTAAACCTTATTTAAAAGGCTATTTTAAACTTATAGCCCTCCGCAATTTTAATCTTATAAAACGCTATAATAATAATAAGTTTCGTAAACTAATAGGCCTTCGCTAGTATCTTTAGCGTTTTTATAATTAATAGTAGTATATACTAATCTATTTTTATAATTATATTTAAAGCTTAGTAGTTATAGTAAAAGCGTAGGCGGCCGTTAGCTTTCTTTAAAAATAATACTAGCGCCGCGGCTAATAAGCTACTTAAGCGGATAAGGTTTACTTTTAATAACTTATTTAAAGTCTTTTAAAGAATAAAGAGTTCTTCTTTCGATATATTATATAAGGGCCTTTATAATAATAGCAGTTCTTTACTATCTTTTTTTAAAGTAAAGTAAATCTTATAGTCTATACTTAGTTAAAATAAAGGTTACTTAAGCGCCTTTATAAGTGCGAAGAGGTTTAAGTAAGCTTATAGTGCTTAGGCTAGGATATAGTCCGCTAAGTTAATAAGCGTTTTTAGCTAAAAGGCCCTTTTTATATTCTTTATTATAACTACCTTTATATTAAGCGCTTAACGCCGCCCTTAGCTATTTTTTAAGACTTTTTTTATTAATACTCCGCCGCGAAGATAAAGGCTCTTATTAGCTTCGCCTTTTAAATATTTATAATCTTTATAGCTTTTTTTAACCCTTAAAGGCTAATTTAAATCCCTGCTTTTCCGTATTAAATCCGGTCCCCCTTAGCATTATAAACTACTTTATTTCTCCTTTCTTTTAGCGCCCGACTTTATACTAAGGTTCCTCTTTTCTTAAATCGGAATTTACTTAAATTACTTCCTTAGCTATAGCTACGGCTACTTATAAAGTTCCTTCCTTTTTCTTTTTATAAAGGCGGGCAATATACTTTATTATTTTATAAGCAAAATACTTTTATATATTAAGCCGGCCTTATCCTTCTCTTAGCTAAGTTATAGCGTTAATTTTACTTATTAAGGTATCGCCCTTTAAGTTTTTTTAATCTTAAGTCGCCCCTCTTATTACTTTCTTTTAGCCTTTACTTAGTTTACTAAACTTTCTTTAGCTTTACCACAATCTACGCTACTTAATTAATATACGCTAAAAAGCTTAAGGTTAAAAAGTTAACTATAATAAGTGCCTCTTTAAGGCGAAGGCTTAAAGCGCCTTTCGATACTTAATTAATCTACGCTAAGAAGCTTAAGGTTAAAAAGTTAACTATTATAAGTGCCTCTTTAAAGCGAAGGCTTAAAGTGCCTTTTAAGAATACGATTTATATATTATATAGCTACGATCCCCCTCTTACTTTAAAGAGCCTTTATTTAAACTTAAAGAAGAACGCTATAAACGTTTAATTCTTACTTTATTTAATTCTATAGATAGCCGCTATAGCCCGCGACAAAATATTAATATTAAGATAAATCGAATTAAGGTACTTAAAGAACTCTTATTAATCGTAACCTTTATTTCTACTAGTGCTATAATAAGTCGCTATAGTTTGCTATAGCCTTATATTTAAGTAGTTATAGATTAAGTAAAAAACCTCCTTTAAGCTTAAGAAAAAGTCTTAATTAATCTTATACTTCTCTTATATATATCGTACTTAAAGTATAAAGTAGCAATACTAGCCGTTAAACTTTCCTAGCGCTAAGAGTAGCTTTTACTAGTTTTTTTTCTTTATTACTTCTTTTTTTATTATAGGTATTACGGCCCCTGCTATTATATTATAAGGTAGTATTAAGCTACTAGTTAATAAGCCGGCCCCTTCTTATATATATATCTTTACTATCTTTTTCAGCTTTTATTATAAGGCCTTAAACTAGCTTATTAGCTATTAAATCTGTTATTAGCTTGCTAAAACCTAGTAGCTTGTTTTAATAGCCTTTACTTATAGCGAGAAGATCGCTTATTTAACCTTAGTTTAGATATCGGCCTTTCTTAGCCCTCCTTCTTACCCTCTTTAAGTATAGCCCCCTTATACTAAGTAGCCTTTTTACTTACGCTATATCGTTATTAATTAGTCTTTTTTTAAGTTATATAACTTTATTTAAAAGAAGCTTTAAATGTATTAAGGGCCGGCATATACTTAGTGTAGTAGCATATAGCTAAATAATTATTTATTTAAAGTTAAGGAGAGAAAGGGGAAATCTTTATTTAAGCTATATAGCTTCTTGCTTTATAAAGGTCGCTTAAGTAGCCTATACTTAGGTTAAGTTTAAGTTAAAGTTAAGCTAAGTTTAAGTAAAGTCTTATATAACTTTAGCTATACGTCGGCTTAACTTTATATTATTCGCTATAGTATAACTATAGCTCTTTTTATAGTATAGCTTATAATAAAAATATAAGTATCCCCCGCTTTTTTATTAGCTATATTTTTATTAGTATAACACTTACCCTCGCCTTTATAATAAGTAAGGCGTATTATTAAGATATATAGCTTATATTACTTATATATAACTAAAGTTTTAACTATACTTTTTAAGTATAATACTTTAAACTAGTTATATTAATACTAAAAGGCGGCGTTAAAGTTAACTAAGTAAGTAGCTTACGCCGCTTATTAATAAGCGTATAATAATTACTATATTAAGGCTAAGAGATTATTTACTAAACGCTAGTATATTAGTCGTATATTAATTACTATTATATTCTTTTTAGCACTTATAATACTATTTCCCTTTAAATACGTTATCTTAAAGATATAAAACGCCTTATAAAAATACTAAGCCGTTATAATAAGATAGTAAAAAGCCTCCTTACTAAATATAAAAGCGTTATTATTACTATTATCGTCTTTAAAGTTAGTATAATTAACGTTAAGTATATTAAGCTTCTAAATATAATTAAGTATAGCGACTATATTAATATAGTCGCCGGCTATAAGTATAGCCGCTTATATAATAATTAGCTAGTAAATATTAATAATAAATTTAATTAACAAATATAATTAATTTATAACATACTTAATTATAAGTAGCTGTATACAAATAGTATTACTTATACTTTATAAAAGTAATATTAAAGAAAATATACTTAATCTTTATAAATTTAATAAGCTTTAGCTTAAATACTTTATAAGTTATAATAATAGTATAAAATAATATATATACTAAAGTTTAGCGGGTATTAAACTATTAGTACGGATAGCGCGGGCTTTAGCTTTAAACTATATTTATTTTACTAATAAAATAATAAAAATATTAGCTTTATTATTACTTATATTAATTTAAATATTATTATCGCTATTATTATTACTATTACTTATTATATTAAGCTACTTTCCCTTAAGGGGAGGTATAATAAGCACAGTATTATAGCTAAGTATTGCTAGTATTTTCAAGCTTAATTAATCTTATTATTATTACTTTTAAAAAGTAGTATTATTATTAGTACTACTAGTACTAAAAGTAAAAAACTTACTTTATACTTACTAATTATTAATTAGTATATTAATAACTATATCCTTAAGGATAAGTATAAAGTTAGGTATAAGCACCTCTTTAAGAGGTGCTTTTTTATTTTAAAGTAGCTATAAGCTAGATATTTCCTTAGCCCGACTTTTTTTAGTATTAATACCGGCTTTTTTTACTAAAGGAGAGTTAAAACCCTAAAAAGAACCTTATTCGCGACTACGATACTTTAAAAGCAAACCCCTTAAAAGTTAATACTATATCCGATATAAAAAATAGGTGCGCTTATTAGTTAAGCACGGCTTCGGAGTGCGAAGTATATTAATAATAATAAAGAAGTATAAAATAAATATTTAATAAGGAGCAAAAAAGTATAGAAAACTTAACGGCAAAATAATTATAAAAGAGTTAAAAAAGAAGAAAAAAATAAAAAGTATAAAAATAAGTATAATAAACTTTTAATTAATATATTGCTATTAATATATAGGCGTAATACTTATAATTACTTAAGGGTAATTTACGTTATTATAACTATATATTTAACCTTACGTATTTAATACTATATTAAATTATATATAACTACTAAGTATATATATTACTATATTTTAATTATTTATACTTATATAATAGTACTAACTTAGGATATAATTATAACTTTATATTTCTAAATTTCTTAAAAATAGTATACTTAAAAAACCTTTAATGAAATAGCTAAGGGCGTTTATTATAAAAGGGGAATAATTATAATAATAGTATTAATAGTATAAGCTAATTAAGTATAAGAAATACGCTAAGTAAGAAGCCCCGATTTTAGTCTTAGCTTAATAAATAGTTAATAAGCCCTTATTATTTAAGCTAAGAGACTCTTCTTTTTATATGCTTTAGCCTTATAATAAAGAAAGTAGCTAAGTAATATTATAACTTATTATACTACTTACTATCTTTACTACTTAATTAATAATATTGCGAGACTATCTCCTTATATATTCTTTTTTTAAACTTTAAACTTAAAGGTGCCTGCTAAAAGTATTACTTTAGTACTATTTAAAAAGCCTTTTAAGTTTTTTACTTTAAAAGTAATAGTAAGCTTTATTATCTATAAATTATAATGTTCTTAGCTTTAAAGCTTATTTATACTAGTTTTATACTTTTATCTTTAAGCTATAAGTACGATTATATGTTTAAAGTTATTAAAGGTTATAAATCTACTAATAGCGACTATCTTATTATACTAAGTTGTTAATATAGTAAATTCTTTACTGCGGGTAATATAAATATAAAGTTAGCTAAATATAGCTATAAAGTTATATCCTTATTAAGCGTTTATATTATATAGTATATATAGTACTAGTTAGGGCTATAGATTTATATTATTACTATTATAAGTAGCGATAGTTTTAATCTTAAGCTACCGCTTTACTACCTTAGTTTTTAAAGACCTATAAGTTAAAAAGTTAAAGTAATTAAGGTAAAGAGGTTAAATAATTAGTTATAGAGTTTACGTAAAGGCTATAACCTATAGAAAAAGGAGCTTTAAAAGATAATAATAATATTTAGCTAGTTAAAAAAAAAAGAAATATGTATATATATAAGGAGTAGCCTTATATATATATATATAGCTAACCTTTATAAATAAAGGCTAGGGCTTCGCTTAAGGTTCTTATAGTAAAATACGTATATAACCTTAGCGTATATACTCTTTATATTTATAATAAGTAAGGCGGGCTAGCATTAGTACGTATTATAAAAATAAGGCGTATATATAAATAGCAATATATATATATATTAATAGTAATACTTATTAATATTATATATATTACTATATAATACTAAAAAAAAACTCTTCGCAAACTAAACACTCGCCCGCAGTAGGTGCGCATCGCGTTTAAAACTCTTACTAATAATAGGAATTAATTTAGCGGTATCGGTTACCCCCCTTAAGACGATATCGTAGCGTAGCCAGGGGACGCGGGGGCGAGGGGGTAGTCCGCCTCGCACCGGTATCAACTATAGCGCTTAGCGTAACGAAACGCCCTTAAGCTTTACGCACCTAAATAAAGAGCCGAATATACCTAGATAAGATAATAGCGCGTAGCTTAGCTAGACTATATATAATACTAACGAAAAAAAAGCTTATAATAAAATCGCGGGTATAGTCTTATATATATAGTTCGATTAAGTATAAGTAGTAGTCGAAACCCTCCTCCGCTTTAAGGAGTGCGCTAAGAGCGCGCTAACTATAGTGCGGGCTAACCTTAAGCTTTATAAGGCTATTTAAAGCGCGATAAAGGAAGCTATATATAAGGAACTAAGATAAGGCCGAGCTTAAGGCCTAAGGGGAGGACTTAAAAAGACTTAAGCAATAGTAGTAGTAGGCCTTAAAAGGCCGGTATAATACGATATAAAGATAAAGCTAGTCTCGCTTTAGTATAAACGCGAGCTAGTAGTAGTCTTAATAAGAGCAACGCTAAATATCTTAAACTACGAGCTAAAGGATATAATAAAAGTAATTAACGTAGCGCTTAATATCTTTTCCGCTATAATAGCAAGACGCCTTTTAAGCGGGGATATCGCGGTAATGTTTAATATAGCGGCATAACCTTACTAGCAGAACTAAGACTAAGTAAGGAGCGTCTTTAGGCCGGAGGCGGCGATAGCGCGTAGGGCTTATATAGTAATTGCGAAGAATGTCCTTATAAGGGTCTTTAAGACGGATAAGGCGCTCTTAATTAAAGAGATCGCTAATATTAATAAAGTAGAAGTTATATAAGCGCGAGCAATATACCTTTAAACTAAGACCTTAATAGCTATAACCTTTATTATTAGCGTAAGTAGCTTAGCGGAGGCTAATAAGCTATATAATATAGGCTTATTTTTTAAGGCCTAGAAATTTTAATATAAGCTATATAATAAATCGGTTAGACTTACTTAATACTATAATTATTATAAATATAAGTATATCGCTAGACGTTATACCTTAATATAGCTTTATACTTATTATAAGGGGACTTTATATATAAGCGGCGAGGATAAGTACTACGTAAAGAAAGGTAAAATCTTTTATAACTATATATCTTATAGCGGGCAGCACTTAGCGTAGTCTTATATTTACCTTATAGCGGTAAAAGCCTAAGATAAGGTAAGGGACTATTACTTAAACTGCCTATAACGCTTTGCTAGTACTTATAGCTAACTAGACCTTTAAATCCCCCTCTTTTCTATAAAGGATTAAGGGCCTACTTTATTATAGGCGCGGAAACGCCTTAAGCGGCCGAGAAAAGACGGATAAATACTATCGGCCCCGCTAGCTAAGGTATAAGCAGTAAGCACTAACCTAAGTAATATTAAACGCTATATAAAACAATAAAGCATATCGCTTTTAACTTAAGCTATTACCTTATCTTAAACGACGAACTTTACCTTAACCCTTTACGTATAAAATTAAAGATCCTTTATTAAAATATATAGAAAAGATATAAGCTAATATAACTAGCCTTTAGCTACCGCGCTAAGTATAACGTAATAGCGCTTTAAAAGATAAAGAAAATATAAGGCTTAAGAGCCCCGCCTTTAAAGGGCGTACTATACCGGCTAGTTTATAAAAAGGGCTATAACGCGATATATATTTATAAGAGGCACGACGCGGGGACGTAAATACTATAGACTAAATACGACTAAAAGAAGATAACCTTTAGCGATAGTATAAGGTTAAGGTCCCTATACTTACTACTAGAGGGAATTTAAACGGGCCTAGCTAAGGCCTTAAGTAAGGTCGATAGCTAAGGCCCGCTAGTTTTAATAAAAGACTTTAATATGTATTACCCGCTTTAAGATACTTATAACCGGACTTTTAATAAGGTAAAATAGTTTATTAAGGAGGCTACGCGGCTCTAGCTTAAGCTAGCTATGCTAAGAAGGGAATATATACGTTTCTTTTATAAATATAAAGATAGTATAATTAACCTTATATAAGCTATAATAAAAACGGCTATATAGTTTATTAGCCTAGACTTAGACCTTATAAGGTCCGACTATATCCCGTAAGTAGTTTCGTTTAAGATAGGTTTTAAGCTAAAGGAGGTATTAGCTATACTAAGGTAAAAGGAGGCGGAAAAGAAAAGGGTTAAAGCAGAAACCCTATCCCGGCTTAAGATATAATAGCTTACGCTTTATAGCTTATAAGAAATCGATATAAAAATAGATAGCTTATATAACGATTTTAATAAAATTACTTACGCGATAGTCTTATACTAAAAGTAAGCGATTTTAAGGGGCAATATATAGTTTACCTTAAAGGCGGCCTAAGCTACTTAAGCTACGAAAAAGGCCTAAAGATACTATAAGGGATATAAGACCTAAGTAAACTAAAAAGCGCTATAAGAAGCGGCTATAGCTTAAAAGCAAGCTATACGCGATACGAGATAAGAATACTAAAGAGACTTTCTTAAGGAGATTAGCGCTAATAATACTAAGCTATAAAACGTTAAATAGTAAGCGCGGCTATATAGTAAGCTACTCTTAAACCTAGCGTACTTACTACTATTAATAAGTAAGGGCTACGAATACTAACTAACCCCCGACTTTAAAGAGAAAGCTTAACGTTTAGTAAAACGATTTTTTTTAGCTAAAGCCGCAACGCTTTTAAGACCTCCTTAGCGCGCGGCTAAAAGAGAACTTTTTATAAAACGGCGTATCGACCTTATAGATATATCCTAAGCAATAAGTAAAATAGTAAGTTAAAAGGCGGTAGGCTTAAATAAAGTTCCTCTTAGCTTTTTTAAGCTTTACGGCCTAGCGCTCTTAGCTTAACTAGCGATAATCTTTACGGCCTATATAAAGATATTGCACTTTCCGACTTAATTCCGGTCTGCGAACGTAGTAATACTAAGAAAACTAAGGAAGAAACTTAAGGTATACCGTACTACTAAGGGGTAAAGACTTATTTCCCTCTTACTAACGATAAGTAAGATCTTAAAGTAGATTTTAGCTTAAAGACTTTTAACCGCGGCGGAAGCGAACGGGGTCTTACTTAAAGAATAGTTTAGGAATAAAAAGGAGAGGTCTATAAAGGCGGCAATACTTTAAGTAATAGAACTAATACGCGTAATATAAGCTAAAAAAAGGATCGTATCGTTCCTTTAACTTAATATTAAGGGGGCCTTTAATATAGTTAACTATAAGAAACTTTTAAGGGAACTTACCCTTTAAGGCTACTTTAAGTAGTTTACGAAGCTAGCTTATAGCTTTATAAATAAACGCTACTTAACCCTTTATTTCGATAGAAAAAAGGCTATATTAGTCCGAATTACTACTAAGGTCCTTTAAAGCTCGCCGCTTTCCTTAATCTTATTCCTTTATTATATAATACCCCTTTATAAAAGATTAAAAAAGCTAAAAGAAGTTTATATTATTAGTTTCGCTAACGATATAAATATCCTTAGCGTTAGCCTTAAGGAGGGATTAATAATAGCGCGGCTTAAGGCGGCCTAAGAAGTATACGCTATATAAGTAAAGGAGTTCGCAGTAAACTTTAAACCTTTAAAAAGTAAGCTTATTTACTTTATAAGAAAATATAAGGCGATATAACCCTTATTCGCTTTAAGGCCGCTATAATAATGCCGGTTTAAGATACTAAGCTCTTAAGGGTATAAGTAGACTATAAGCTTAAGTAAAAAGCATACCTTAATAAGTTATGCGCTAAGCTAAAAAAGCAAAACCTAGCCCTTATAAAGCTTATAGTATTTATATAAGGATATACCTTACTTAAGGCTTAAGAAGTTTATAGTAAAGTCGTTTAGTCCTTTATATTATACGTTATAGTTACGTTTTATAAGATAACCTTAGCGGATAAAAAGCCTTATAAGATAGCCGCGAAACTAGTATAGGATTAAACCGCCTACCTTTAAATAGTCGCGGGAGCTTATTAAGCTACCTTAGTTTACTAGCTTAAAGCTAAAACCTAGGTCCTGCTAATCGACTTTTACTTAAACTAAAGAATAGCTAATACCCTTAAGAGACTAAAAGACTTTAGAATTCTAAACTAAATCTAACGCGCGTTTATATTAATAGCGAGACTACTCCGGTAACGTAAATAACGACTAAGGCGGCCTATGCTTTTAAGACTACCGCTCGCGGAGGTATTAAGGGGGGTACGGTCTTAAGTTAAGTCCGGCGAGCTTTAAGAAAAGAAAAGGATAAAAGAAATTCTCTTTAAAGAATAAGCTAAATAGTAAAGCTTAAGGGAGGAACTTATTAGATAGCGCTAAACTATGCTTTACCCTACCGACTTATTGCCCCGGTTTAATAAGGCCGTAGCGCTTAATTATTATAAGGCGTTGCTTAAGTACTTAAGCTTTACGATTACTTAAATATAAACCGGAGTAATAGGCCTTAAAGATTTCCTATTCCGCTATAATATACTTAAAGTAATATCGCCCTTTTATAATTATAAGCAATAGCGGGATACTATTTACTACGCGATAATAAGCTATAAGCTAACTAGTAAGGTAAGGGGGACGTTATTATAGCGACTTTATAACGCGGGCGAGGTGCGGGTAAAGCTTTAAAAATAAGAGATAGCGGCCACGCTAGTAAGATAGTTCTTAAGCTTAAGGCGCCTACGATAATTCGATTTAGCAATATAACTATACTAAGGGGAAGATAGGGTATATATAGCGGCTTTAGCTATACCTTAGCTAAAAGGGGATATATATTAATTAAATCGTCCCCTTAACTTACTTTAAAGGGATAACTTATTAATATATTAAACGCTATAAAGCATTAAAACGCCGAAACCTTCCCCTCTTAAGACTTTACTTAGCTTATAAGGCCCTTATCGGACTTACCTTAAGCTAGCGCTTTAGCTAGCTTCTCCTCTTAATCCCCCCCCGCCCCCCCTTAATACTACCCTTTTACCTTAATTAATATCTAAGCTTATTATTATTATCTCCGGCACCGCGCCGGGTGCGACTAAGAGTAATAGCGGACTTCCCCGTTTAAGGAGTGCTATAAGAACGCCCCGCTTAGCTACGACCGCGAGTTAAAGTAATTAATGCCCTCCCCCTCCCGCGCTTATAGCGACTTAAGGTCGCGGCGGGAGTAAATATAAAAGAAGTTGCCCTATTAGTAGCCCGCTAAGGCGTTTACTTCAGGGCCTATAAGGTTCCCGCTATTAGCGTTAAAGGCGGTATAAAGTTAAGCTAAGTAAGGCGACTTAAATAATACTTAATCGACTAAGCGGAATTAAGCGTTATAAGGAAATTAAAGGGAAAAGACCTAGCCTTACTATAAGTAAAAAACTAAAAGTACTTAAGGTTTAAGCTAAGGTCTTTAATATCCCCTTTCTTATTAGCTAAGTTAAGAGCGTAGATAGCGCGAATACGCTTTAAAGCGGAGACTATAAGGCTATTAGCCCCGGAGGCATTGCTCTTAAAGAGGCTACAAGCCCGCTTTAGCGTAAGTAAGGGGATATCGCGGCCTGCGGATAAGCTAAGAGTAAGTAAGGCGAGGAGTAATACGAGGTTATCGTTATTATCGCTATTACCGCCGCTTTTATAGTCGGAAACGATAAGGACCGCGTTAAGATTAAGTAAAGGGCTACCCCTATCCTTAAAGACCTTAAACTTAGCCTTATTAGTATTATCGTTATCCTTATCTAACTACTCCTAAAACTTATTATTACTAACGTTAAGCTCGGGCTCCTTTAAGTTAAATATAACGTTAGCCTTAATAGCCTTTTCTTTACCTTTACCTTTAAGCACTCCTTTATACTTAAGCTCTTAGGTAAGAGCGGCGCGCTTTTAAGCATAGGCCTTAGTAAGAGCCTTAGCTTAAGCCTTCTTCTTAGCCTTAGCTTTAGCCTTAAAGTCTTTTAAGATAATAAGAACCTTAAATAGCGGGGGCTTAAGCGGTACGAAAGCGGTATAAGTATATATAAAGTCTAAGTTAGGCAAACGACCCTTAAAGGCAATATCTTAGCCCTTATAGCCGCTAAAGCTAAGGTAATTAGCTATTATAAATAGCGTATTCTTTATGCTTTTTAAGTTTCGGGCTATAGCGTAAACGGTTTAGTAAATAACTATAATAATGCTATTAACCTTATTAGCGAGCTTAGCGTTAGCCTTATAAGCCGCGCGCGCGTTATTAATAAAGCGGCTAAGGGTATAAGTAAGTAGCTTAACGTTTTCGTTAAGGGAGGTAGGACTAAGGGGAGTACTAAACGTAAAAGCCTATACTATAATAGCGCCGGCACGCTACTAAAGCTCTATCGCCGTAAAGGCGAGCTTTATATATATAAAGCGCTTAATAGGCCGGCCGGATTTATATAACTCCTTTTAAGCGGCGTAAAGCTTATAAGCTATATCCTTACTTATAGCGGTAAGCTATAAAGGGGATTAGCTAAGGTATATAAGCGGGTTTAATATAAAATTACTTACTTAAAAATAAGATTAATTACTTAAGGAGTATATAATATACGCTTTTATAAAGATAGCTAAGAGAGGATTAGCTATACGTACTATATACGCTTATATAGCGGATATAACTTAAATATATATAGGCTTAGTTTTAATAGCCCCGGAAAACTATAAGCGTATCGTTACTTAATAAATAGCCTATATATATATAATAAAGAATTTTACGCTTAGTGCTATAATAAGCCTAGGCCTTATTATCCTTAGTATCTTTACTTAGTAGTTTAAGGAGTAAACCTATATTAAGGTTAGAAAAAGTAACTTTTTTCTTTAATATAATAGCGATAAAGATAATAAGTATAACGATAAAGGAATAGCGGGTATATAAATAAAGCAAGGCGGTAAGTATATAATAAGCTTATAAGAAAGATAAGTATATCTTTAAAAAAAGAAGGAGAAGTGCGAGTATACGCGCGCGGTATATAAGAAGCTTTATCTTTAAAGCTAAGCGCGGAATTAATAACTAAGCGGCGCGAATAAATAATAGTCCCGATTAAGAATATATACGTATAGCGGGGCGCCGAATTCCTATTAGCGGGGACTACTATAGGCCTACTCTTTAAAGGTCGCGCCACCCGCGGGAGGGGCGCGGGTCGAAATCCTACTTACCCCTCCCGCCTTTATATTAAGAAGGTAGATAAGGGGGATAGGAGAGGGTTTATTACCTATACCTTAGGCTTAAAGCGCGATACTCCGGACTATAGGCTGCTTAGGTTAGTAGCGGCCTTAGCCTTACTAAGCCGCGTTAAACTACTTAGTAAGTAGGATATACTTATAGTAAAAAGCGTATTCCCTTTTTCTTTATATAAAGTTATAAGACTTTATATAAGGCGGACTAAGTATAAATAAAGGGAGGTTTTACCTTAAGCACTCTGGTTTTTCCCTCTTATTTATAAATATCGAATTTTTAAAAACCTAAATTAGGTCCTTAGCGTAAACTTAATAATAATAATAATACTATATAATACTTTAAAAAAGGTAATATTATAAGCTATAATTATATTATAGTAAATACTTTAAAGTTATATTAATATATAAGTAAAGTTAAATAAGACTTAACTTAAACTTAGCTTAACTTTAGCTTAAACTTAACTTAAGTATAAGCTATTTAAGCGATATTTATAAGTAAGAAGCTATATAACTTAAATAAAGTTTTTTTTCTTTTCCCCTTAGCTTTAAATAAATATTTATTTAGCTATATACTATTAAGCTAAGTATATACTAGCTTTTAATAAGTATACTTTTAAAGTATATAACTATAATATTATAAAGGTTACTTTTACTTTATAATAATTACTTAATAACTTATTAAAACTAATAAAACTAAACTTAAAAAAGATTAATTTACTTTAAAGCTATAAATAATAATATAAATAAAGTAGTTTAAGCTTAAGTTTTTATATATTATATTATAAGTGCCTTTTTATATAAAACTATGCTTTTAAAAAAAACTTTTAATCTTTTAAGTTTTACTTTAATATTAAATATTATATTTTATAAAATAGTTATAAAATAAAAAATAATATAGTTTAATAGCTTTAGTATTAATTGCTTTAATATTATAAGTTATACTTTATAAATAGCTCTTATTAAGTAATTATATATAATTTTTTAAAGAAGCTAATTTAGTAATTAGTAAAGTGTTTATAAACTTTTAATTACTAACTTTACTTAAAGTAAAGTAAGTATAAGCCTTAATAAAGCTTTTTATATCTTTTTTATATCCCCCTATTTAAAAAAACTTAGCTGTTAGTTTATTAAGCTTTTAGTGCTTAATATAATACAACCTTTTCTCCTATAATCTGTTTATGTTAAACTAAAAAGGGGACCGCAGTGGCCAGCCAGGATAGTCGGGACATCAACTCGAATTTTTTTAGCCGCACTTGGCGCTCACGTGGGGGAGAGGCCACCTAAGCTGGGTAGGGAGCTGCCGAACTTCAACCTGTCCTAATCACTTCTAATTGAACAAGGCCTCTCTCCCACCGCCGCCTGTACTCCACATCGGCCGACGCCAGGACTTGTTCTTCCAGCACGCTCATTTTGAGTATTCGCGTCGACTTTTCTGCGTCCATCAGCATAGCGCGCCGCGATCGGGGCTACCTCTCAAACACCCGCATTCTTGAGAACCCCGAGTCCTAGAGGCGCCATGGACTACGAAGCTCTCAAGGAGCAATGGAGCGAGGTAGAGGATCGAGATGGGGTGCGTCTGAGCTGGAATGTTTTCCCTAGCTCGCGCATGGTAAGCAATATATTGCACGCCTCCCCGACCCTAAACGCGGTGTACTAAATATGGTCGCTTGCCCAGGAAGCCTCGAGGCTTGTAGTTCCTATCGGAGCTCTCTATACGCCTTTGAAAGAGAAATCGGACACTCCTCTTCTACAATTCGAACCCGTGACTTGCAAGCAGCCTTGCCGATCTGTTTTGAACCCTTTTTGGTGAGCTTCCACCACCTGTCTTTCCTAACATTTAGAGGTGGTGAAGCCTAATCAACACATGCATCGCTAACAAACCATCAGTCAAGTTGATGTTCGAGCCAGGGTGTGGATTTGCCCGTTCTGTCTGTCGAGAAACCAGCTTCCACCGCACTACAAAGACATCACCGCGAATGCCATTCCTCCTGAACTGCATCCTGCCAACACCACCATCGAATACCGCCTGTCCCGGCCCGCCCCCGCGCCGCCCATCTTTCTTTATGTTGTGGACCTGTGCCAAGAAGAGGAGGGGCTAGTCTCGCTGAAGGAATCGCTGGTGTTGAGCCTGAGCCTGCTTCCAGAAAATGCCCTTGTTGGCCTCATCACCTTCGGCGCCATGGTAAGGGATAAAGCGACAATTACATCCACAACCAAGCACGTGACTAACCCTATATCCCAGGTTCAAGTGCATGAAATCGGGTACGAGGGTTGCGCCAAGTCGTACGTTTTCCGAGGCAGCAAGGACTACACGGCCAAGCAAGTTCAAGATATGCTGGGGCTGTCGTCGCCCGTCATGAGGTCCGGCCTGCAACCTCAGCCGGGCCGCCAGATGCATGGAGGGCAAGCCTCACGCTTTCTCCTTCCCGTTCAGCAAGCAGAGTTTCAACTCACCAAGGCACTCGAGTCGCTACAGAAGGACCCTTGGCCAACCGCCAATGATCGACGAAGCCTTCGATGTACCGGCGTGGCCCTCAATGTTGCCGTTGGTCTCATGGAGTCGTCGTTCCAGAATGCCGGCGGTCGCATGATGCTTTTCGCTGGTGGTCCAGCCACGGAAGGACCAGGAATGGTCGTTGGGGCGGAACTCCGTGAGCCCATTCGATCGCACCACGACATTGACCGAGACAACGTCAAGTACTACAAAAAGGCTGTCAAGGTGAGCGCTGCATCTGACAATTTGCGACCACAAGTACGCGTGCTGAATACTGGTTTAGTTTTACGACAACTTGGCTAAACGCACGGCTCATAATGGCCACATCGTCGACATCTTCGCTGGCTGCCTGGACCAGGTCGGCCTCTTAGAAATGAAGAGTCTCTGCAACTCAACGGGCGGCCATATGATACTGACGGATAGCTTCACGTCCTCGATGTTTAAACAGTCGTTCATTCGCATCTTTGAGAAAGACGGCGACGACAACCTTCTCATGGGCTTCAATGCCGTGCTTGAAGTGCTGACAACCAAGGAGCTGAAAGTGACAGGCCTCATTGGGCATGCCGTCTCCCTCAACAAAAAGTCGGTTTCAGTTGGAGAGACGGAATGCGGTATTGGGAACACGTGCTCCTGGAAGATGTGTGGCATTGATCCCAAGGCTAGCTACGGTGTCTATTTCGAGGTCGCCAGTCAGGGGCCCGCTTCCCACCAACAAACCCCACAGAAAGGCATGGTTCAGTTCTTGACGTACTACCAGCATTCTTCGGGTCAGTTTCACCTGCGAGTCACCACGATAGCTCGAAACCTGAGCGGACCCGCCGGAGACCCGGCCATTGCGCAGTCGTTTGACCAAGAGGCGGCGGCGGTTCTTATGTCGAGAATAGCCGTCTTTAAGTCGGAGGTTGACGATGGCCCGGACGTCTTGCGATGGGTGGACAGGATGCTCATCCGCCTCTGTTCGAGATTTGCCGACTATCGAAAGGACGACCCATCCTCTTTTCGATTGGAGAAGAACTTTACCCTCTACCCCCAGTTCATGTTTCACCTCCGCAGAAGTCAGTTCCTGCAAGTTTTCAACAACTCACCCGACGAAACCGCCTTTGACCGCCATGTGTTGAATCACGAGGATGTAAGCAACTCATTGGTTATGATTCAGCCCACTCTGGACTCGTACACATTTGATCAGGACGGGGGGGTACCCGTTCTCCTGGACTCTGCGTCCATCCAACCGACTCACATTCTACTCTTGGACACCTTCTTCCACATCCTGATTTTCCATGGCGAGACGATTGCCGAGTGGCGGAAAGCTGGATACCAAGATCAAGAAGGGTACGAGAATTTTGCGGCGCTGCTAGAACAGCCCAAAGAGGACGCTAGGGTTTGTGAAATCGTCGAGGAGTGAGGAGATTACTAGGTTCATTAGCTGACGTTGCAACAGGACCTCATCACAGATCGATTCCCGCTGCCTCGGTTTATCGTCTGCGATGCCGGGGGCTCCCAAGCCAGGTTTTTGTTATCGAAGCTGAATCCCTCTACAACACATACGACGGGCCCTTACGGTGGGTCTGGAGCCACCTCTGCGCAGACAATCTTCACGGACGACGTCTCGTTGCAGACATTCATGGATCACTTGATGAAGTTAGTAGCTCCGTTAGCGCACCATTTGAATGTGACTAACGATAGTCTGCAGGCTTGCCGTGAGCGGCACGAACTGAGAATCTGGCATCGGATTTCTTGGCCTTTCTCGTGGACTCGCCTGCGAACAAGTCTGGTCGCAGCGCGGGCGTGAACACCTAAACTATTATTTGTAGCTATGTCTATGTGAAGGATCACCTTAAACCGTAGCATTCCGTAGCATTAGTCTTAGCCTGAAATACTAGCGATGGCCTAAGTAGTGTACGGGAGGCGTATCCTTAGACCAGGCTATCTATAAAGTGTATTTATTTTACTTAAGCTTATCTTAACGAGTTATATAGAACTAGTAAAGATAAATAGGTTTTATATATAAGTAGTATTATTAAGAAGCTATATTATAATAAATACTTATATCTTTAAAATTTTATAAGTACTTTCTTAAGTACTTTTAAAATTAGATTTTTAAGTGCAAAACTTATTATTATACTTATATTTAAGTTATAAGCTTTTATCTTATAAGATTAAACTATTAAATATTATACTTATTATTATATTAATTGTTAAAAACTATAATTAAAAAAATTAAATTTTTTTACTTTAACTTTTTTATTTATTATTAAAGCTAATTATTTAATAAGTGCTTAATCCTTACTACTTTAAGAAGAATTTAAGGGCCTTTTAAGCTTATATTAAGGAACTAAAAGAGACTTAATAGTTATAAAAGCGTATTATATAGCTTAAGGAGAAATTATAAAAAAAAGGAGGATTACTTTTTAACTAATTAAAAAAGCATTACTAGTTAAACTCCCGAAATTTAGTAGCTAGTTAAAGTAGTAAGGTGAAGCTTAAAAATATTACTTAGTTAGCCTAACTAACTAATTTTTAGAAATAACTTAACTAGCTTTATAACTTAAAAAATACGTTTAAAGCTATGCTTTAACGATTTCGCTACGATAACGTTAAAATCCTATTTATAGTAGATTATATATATACGAACTATAAGATAAGATAGCGTTAATACCTTAAGAAAATATTGCTAATTAATTGGGAATAATATAATATAAGCTAAATTAATTTTAAAGAATAAATACTTATACTTATTAAGAACGCGGTAAATAAAGAAATACTTTTAGCGATATAGCTAAAAAACGCTTAATAGCGAGATATATAATCTTTATTAAAGTTTAGCCTTTACCTTAACTTTATTAAATGATATTTTAAGGGATTATCGGAATAAATATAGTTATTAAGGTTCTTTATTAAGTTATAATTAAAGCTTAAAAAGTAACTTAACTTTTATTTAATACTTATTTATAAGTATAGTAAAAAAAAACTAGTTTAAGTAGCTTAATGCTATTAAGACGCTATAAATAATAAGAAACGCTATTTAAGCATAAGCTTAAAGTTAAGCTAGCGCGGGATAAGTATAAGATCTTTTAACTAAGGAAATTCTTATTATAAAAAAGACTATAGTAAATATTAATTAAAAGGTTCTTACTATAAAGGTGCTATTAATACTTTAATAATAACTTAAAGAGACTTATATTTAAATACCCCTTAATATAGTTATAGCTAAGGTTATAATAAAGAATAAGGTTAAAGCTTATTTTAAAACTATAAGGTTATTTATTTTAAGTATAATAAGCTTAGTTATAATATAAATAAATATACTTTAGCTTTAACTATAAAAACTTTAGCGAATACCTTATATATTAAAGCCGCTTTATAAGGAAACGCTTAAAGGCTAAAGTAAACGCCTTTTCTTTAACTATATTAATACCTTAAAAGAAGCTATTTTAAACTCTTATAGTACTATTAAGGCGAAACCTTATTAATATAAAAGTATACTTAGATACTTATAGTATAATAAACTTAGTAGATATATACTTTATATATTAATAAGACCTACTATAAGTCTTATTAACGCACTTTAAACTTTTAAAGTTAAGTAATAGCCGGGCAAATAACTATAAAGTTTAAGAGGTTTTAGTAAAAATTATTAATAAAAAAGGCACTAAAAAGATTATTACTTAGTACTATATTAATATTAATAAGTTAACGCTTAATATATATGTATTAATCTTTTAGTTAACTAAAGTAATTATAGATAAGAAAATATATCTTATTTTATATAAAACGTAATAATAGTTTAAGCACTAAATTAATAATAGCACTTTACGGAGTCTATAAAAATTCGTAAGGGATTACTAAAATAAGGCTTATATTTATATAATTGCTACTAACTAAAAGCTAATTTTATTACTTAATAAGAATAGTAATAAAAGAACCTTAAAAAGAAAATAAACTAAGATACTACTAACTTTATGCCGATTTAAAGATATATTTTTAGTAAATAAGTTTAAATTATTACTAGTAAAAAAGGAATAAATCACGTTATTAACTTAACTTTTAGTATAAAACTACCCTTTTAACTAATTTATATTTTATCTTATAATAAATTATTAGTATTAAAAGACTAAAGTAATAACTTTATAAGACGCGGTATTATTTAAAAGTTATAAAACCTAGTAAGTATATTAATTCTTCTTATCTTAAAAAAGAATAACAGTCTTTATTTTTCTATAGACTACTAAGGACTTAACCGCGTTATATAAAAGAATTAGTACTTTTTCTTTTTTATTTTAAAGATCTTTAACTATTACTAAAAAGCTAAATTCTTTTTTAAGATTAATATTTAAAATGTATATTAGCGTATTTATATAAAAGAAAGCAATAAGTAGAAAATAGCCTTCTTATTATAATATAAATACTTTAAATACCTTATTATACTATTTAGCTTAATTAACGCTTTAGCTACTTTTTAAAGCTATATTAATTAAGCGTTAAAAAGTCTTATTAATACTATTTATTATATATATCTTAATAATATTCTTATCTTTTTATAAAGAAAAGAAAGATATACTAAATACTTTTAATAAGTTATAAAGAGACTATATATAGTATAACTATTTATAAAGCTATTAAAATATATATTTTATTAACAATTAGTTAAGTTTTTTAGTTTTATTTTATTAATTAATAAGGTATTAGTAGATCTTTAATAAGTAAAAGTAATCGCTAAATAGCTAGTACTTAATACTTATTAAGATATTTAAGTCTTCCTTTAGTTTTATAATTACTATTACTATTTTATTTACTATTACTCCTATATAGTAATACCTTTTATTATACTACTAAAAGTAATAATAATAGTAAGAAGCTGAAAAAAGGAAACTTAAACGTAACTAAATTTATAGCGTTTTAGTCTTTAAAAAATATATTTATTAATATACCTTTACTTTAATACTACGACTTAAAGGGGTATACTTAAATTAAAACCGATATATTATAATATATAATAAAAAGCATTTTATCTTAACCTAATAATAAAGGTTACTACTATTTAATTATATTTTAGTTAAGAAAGTTTATTAAGGCTAAGTTAAATTATAAAGTCTTAAACTAAGAACTATTTATTATTATAAAGTTATTTAAATACTAATAAGACTATATTAAAAGAGCTATATAATAAGTAAAAGTCTTATTTAACTATTTAAACCTTTAAACGTTTATATACTAAATATTCTTAAATTAAAAATAAGTATAATAGTATATATACTTTATATTCTTTAACTTTACGATTAAGTTTAAAGTAAAGAAGTTAAATATAGCTAAAATACTATTAAGAATACTTAGATATAAAAGTAAGAAGCCCTTATCTATAAAGTTACTACTAAAGCTTAAGTTAAAGCTAGCTTTAATAAATTATATAACTATTAATAATTTATAAAAAGATAATAAGAAGTCTTTAGAAGTAAAAAATAGCTTAACCTTAAGCTAGTATAACTATATTAAGTCGCTTTTATATAAGGAAAATATATAAGCTTTTATATAATAAACTATTATTAACTTAAAAGTAAACTTTAAGTAATTAGCTATATAAGCTAAAAAGAGAGCTAGTAATAAATAGCTACTTTTAAAAAAAACTATTAAGGATATAGCTTATAGCTTTTTAATATATACTATAAAAGTTCTTAATACTTTATTAAAATTACTAAAACGTACTTAAAGTAGAAATATAGTAGTTACTTAATAAAAAGTAATTAAAGACTTCTTAAAAAAGAAACATCCTTAGTTATTATAATTAAATAGATTATTACTATAAAAAAGATCGTAGTACCTTTTAATATATTTTTATAGTAAGAGTTAATATAACTTTACTATTATAACTTCTTAATAAGATACTTTAAAAGCTAATAAATAAGTAAATTAATATAAAGAAATTTCTACTAAAAATAAAGTAAAGGATATTAATTAATATATCTAAGAATACTTCGTATATTAAGGCGATATATTAAGGAGGTATTGCTTTTATAGCGCGATATAATAATTACTATACCCCGTATAACTATAATAAGAACTATTAATAAACTTTACTATAAGTCTATTAAAAGTATTATATAAAGGATAAGAAGTTAATATAATATTAATAATTGTTAATTAATATACTAAGTATTACTTTTTTATTTTTTATTTTAAATTAATAAACGCGCTTAAGCTAATAAAGGCATTTTATTATAACGTTAAGTTAGTATATAGGCCTTTAAAAGGCGTAGTTATATATAAAAGATTACTATTTCCTAATAAGTTTTAGTTAAACTTATACTTTATCTTATAAGTAAAACGTAGGTTATTAATAGCGTTTTACCTTTAAACTAATAAGTAAATAAAACCTAAAAATTAAGTAGTATACTACTACTTAAGATACTTTATAAATTAAAAATAAATAAACTAAGCGTTATTTCTAAAAGTAGTATAATTTATATATAATAATATAACTAATATTACTACTAAGCTATCTTTTAATAAAGCTCTTTTTAGCTATTAGCTAAACTTTTATATTAACGTTAAGAATAATATTATAAAAAGGAAATACTTAAAGTAAAAGTAAGAATTAATAAGCTAAAAGCTTTATAATAATAACTTAAGGAATACTAGTAAAAAGCTACTAAAGCGTAAGTAAAATACTATAATCTTAAGCACTAATTACTTTTACTTAAAGTTAATAACCTTATTACGCTTTTTATAAAGAATTTATGCTTTAAGAATAAGAAAAAGAAGTTATCTTTTTAGTATATTAAACCTTTTTAAGTAATATAAGCTATTAAGAAGTAAGCTTATTATTTAGGTTTTTTTAAATAAGTACTTATATATATATAATATATTTTATATTAGCTTATTAAAACCTTAAAAGAGAAAGCTAAGCAATTAAGGAGGCGCTAAACTATTAAGAATACTTAATTTTAAGATAAAAAAGGCGAATAAGAAGTCTAAGAAGTGCTAAATAAAAAACGCGTTAAAGGCAATGTTTTCTTCTTAGTTAAGTAAAAAAAATAGCTAGTAAAATATAACTAGTAAGTTAATGCTAAGGATATAATAAATAGCTAAGTACTTATTATTAAATACTTAATTAACCTTACTAAGAAAAAAAAGAAATATAAAACTAAGTAAAAGCTAAGACGTAAAAATTATAAGGATAACTTACTTATTAAGTTATAATTCCTTACTAACTTAGTAATAATTCGCTACTAATTAACTATATCTTTAGTTAAAGTAACTATTTATAAATTAGTAAAATATAAACGGGGAAGAAAAGTAAGTAAAAGTAAATAATTAAAAGAAAATATAAAGCTAAGCTAAATCCTCCTCGAAATAATAATAATAAAAGAAAAACCTATAAGCTAAGCTATTAATACTTTATATTATTAATAATAGAGAAATAAAAAAAAGATAAAAAAAAAACTTAAACCGTTTTTTTACCTATATTAACGCTTTGCTAATATCGTAAGAACTTACTAAATAGTCTCCTTATCGATATTAGTTAAAAGAAGAAATATTAATATACCTTACTTTTTAATTAGCTATATCTTAATTAGTATAATACTTACCTCCGCTTTTATAATAAGTAAGGTATATTGCTAAAACGTATAGCCTATATCGCTTATAAGTAGTTAAAGTTTTAACTATACTTCTTAAGTATAGTACTTTAAATTAACTATATTAATACTAAAAATCGGCGCTAAGGTTAACTAAGTAAGTAGCTTACGCCGCTTATTAATAAGTATATAATAGTTATTATACTAAGACTAAGAGATTATTAGTTAAATAGTAGTATATTAGTTATATATTAATTACTATTTTATTCTTCTTAGTACTGAAAATACTATTCTTCTTTTAATAAGTTATCTTAGCAATACTAAATAACTTATAAAAATACTAAGCTATTATAATAAGATAGCAGTAAGTCTTCTTATTAAATATAAAGGCATTATTATCGCTATTATTATCTTTAAAGTTAGTATTATTAATATTAAGTATATTAAGCTCTTAAATATATTAAAGTATAGCGACTATATTAATATAGTCGCTAGCTATTAGTATAGCCGCTTATATAATAATTAGCTAATAAATCGTAATAATAAATTTAATTAATAATTATAGTTTATTACTAATATACTTAATTAAAACTATAAGCATATCGCCGCTTAATAAGCGGCCTATATACGTATAGTAAGGGATCTCGCGCTTAGTGCTATAATAAGCTTAAGCGTTCTTATCCTTAGTATCCCGACTTAGTAGCTTAAAAAGCGGGCCTATATTAAGATTAAAGAAAGTAACCTTTTTCTTTAGCATAGTAATAGTAACTATAACGACTTAACGGCGGCGGAAAGGTAAAAACGCGTAAAAAGTAAGGCGAAGGATATATAAAGGGCGCGTATAAAAGGCAAGCGCTTCTTTAAAAAGTAAAGAAGAAGGCGCGGGCACGCGCGGTACGTAAAAGACTTTATCCTTAAGACCGCGCGCGAGATTAGTAACTAAGCGGCGTAAGTATATAACGAGCTTAATTAAGAATATACGCGCACTATAAGGTGCCGATTTCCTATTAAGCGGGCCCGCTTTAAGCTTACTTTTTAAGGCCGCGTTACCCGCAATAAAGGCGCGAGACGGAATCCTACTTACCCTCCCGCCCCTATATTAAGGGGACGGCTAAGGGGAGAGAAAAGATAAACTACTACCTATACCTTAAGCTTAAAGCGCGGGGCACTAAGCTGCGGGCTACTTAGGTTAAAGGCGGCCCTAGCTTAGCTAAGCCGCGTTAAACTACTTAGCGAGTAAGATATACTTATAGCGGAAAGCGTACCCCTTTTCTTAATATAAAGTTATAAGACTTTATATAAAGTAGACTAATTATAAAAAAGAGGAGGTTTTACTTTAAGCACTTTAAGTTTTCCTTTTTATTTAAAAATATTAAATTTTTAAAAACTTAAATTAAGTCCTTAGTATAAACTTAATAATAGTAATAATAATAATAATATACTTAATTATAAGTAGCTATATACTAATAATATTACTTATACCTTATAAAAGTAATATTAAAGAAAATATACTTAATTTTTATAACTTAAATAAGCTTTAGCTTTAATACTTTAAAAGCTATAATAATAATATAGAAATAATATATATACTAAAGTTTAGTAGGTATTATACCGCTAATATAAATAGTATAAGCTTTAGCTTTAAACTATATATATTTCGCTTATAAAATAATAAAGATATTAGCTTTATTATTACTTATATTAATTTAAGTATTATTATCGCTATTATAATTCTTATTACTTATTATATTAAGCTATTTTCTCTTAAAGAGAGGTATAATAAGTAGAGTATTATAGCTAAGTATTATTAATATCTTTAGGCTTAATTAATCTTATTATTACTACTTTTAAAGAGTAATATTATTATTAATACTATTAATACTAAAAGTAAAAAACATAATTTATACTTACTAATTATTAATAAGTATATTAATTACTATATTCTTAAGGATAAGTATAAGGTTAAGTATAAGTTCTTTTATAAGAGGTATTCTCTTATTATAAAGTAGCTATAAGCTAAGCGTTTTTTAAGCTTAACCTCTTTTAATACTAATACTAACCTTTCCGGCTAAAAGAAAGTTAAGGACTTTAAGAGAACCTTAATCGTAATTATAATACTTTAAAGGTAAACCCTTTAAGAGTTAATACTATATTTAATATAAAAAATCAGCGCGCTTATTAATTAAGCGTAGCTTTAAAGTATAAAGTATATTAGCAATAATAAAAAAGTATAAAATGTATATAATATAAGGAGTTAAAAAGTATAAAAAACTTAATAATAAAATAATTAAAAAAAAGTGAAAATAAAAAAGAAAAATAAAAGGTATAAGGATATTATTATTTTTAAGTTTACGCTAAGGACTTAATCTAGGTTTTTAGAAATTCGATATTTTTAAATAAGTGGGAAAAACTAAAGTGCTTAAAGTAAAACCTCCCCTCTTTCGTAACTAGTCCGCTTTATATAAAGTCTTATAACTTTATATAAGGAAGTAAAAGTATACCTTCCGCTATAAGTATATCCCGCTTGCTAAGCAGTTTAACGCGGCCTAGCTAAGCTAAGGCCGCCTTTAACTTAAGTAGCCCTTAGCTTAAAGCTTTAAAGCTCCGGACTTAAGGTATAAGTAGTAGCTTATTATTTATCCCCCTTTAGCCGCTCCCTTAATATAAGGGCGGGAGGGTTAGCGGGATTCCGTCTTACGCTATAGCTGCGGGTAGCGCGGCCTTAAAGAATAAGCTTAAAGCAGGCTCTTTTAATAAAAATTCGGCACTTTATAGTATATATATATTCTTAATCGGGCTTATTATATATTCGCGCCGCGCCGCCTTTTTATTAATCCCGCTTATAGTCTTAAGGGTAAAGTCTCTTATATACTACGCGCTTATATATACCTTTTTCCTTTTTTATTAAAGTCGCGCTTATCCTTTATATACGCCTATCTCCTATTTACTAACTTGCTTTTAACGTGCCTCCGCTTTTTTACTATCTTTAAGCTATTACTACTACTATTACTATACTTAAGAAAAAGGTTACTTTTTTTAACCTTAATATAAGCCCTCTCCTTAAGCTACTAAGTCGGGATACTAAAAATAAAGATACTTCAGCTTGCCGCGGTACTAAGTATAAGATCTTTTACTATATATATATAAGCCGCTTATTAAGTAATAATATACTTATAGTTTTTTAAAGCTACTAAAACTAAGCTTATATATCTTTAAGCTATATCCGCCGCTTAAGTATATATAACTTATATTACTAACCCTTTTTTAGCTATCTTTATAAAAGTATATATCGCTTATACTTTTAATAACTATTTTTATTTTTAAGTAAGTAGTCTTATATTAAGTCCGCTCTCGCTATATAGCTAATCCCCCCTTAGCTTACTACTATTAGTAAGAATATAGCCTATAAGCTCTACGCCGCTTAAAAGGAGTTATATAAGTCTAGCAAGCCTATTAAGCGTTTTATATATATAAAGCTTACCTTTATAGCGATAAAGCTTTAATAGCGCGCTAGAGCTATTATAGCCCGCGCTCTTACGTTTAAGGCCGCCTTTAGTCTAGTCTTACTTAATAAGAATATTAAGCTTTTTACCTTTACCCTTAGCCGTTTCGTTAACAACGCGCGCGCGGCTTATAAGGCTAACGCTAAGTTTGCTAACGAGCTTACTAACACTATCGCGGTTATATACTAAACCGTTTACTTTATAGCCCGGATTATAGTAAGTATAAAAAATGCGATATTTATAATAGCTAACTATCTTAGTTTTAGCGGCTATAAGGGCCGGGATATTGCCTTTAAGAGTTATTTGCTTAACTAAGACTTAGTGCGGGCCCGAGCCGCTCTTGCTTTACTTAAGCCTACGCCCCTTAAGATCCTTATCGTTTTAAAGGATTTTAAGGCTAAGGCTAAGGCTATAAAGAAAGCTTAAGCTAAGGCTCTTACTAAGGCTTATGCTTAAGAGCGCGCCGCTTTTACTTAAAAGCTTAAGTATTAAGGGGCGCCTAAGCGTAAAGGTAAGGGAAAGGCCGTTAAAGCTAACGTTATATTAAGGGAGGACGGCGGGGGTAGCAACGAGGAGGCTAATACTAAAGGAGGTATAAGGATATATATAATAATCTTTTAACTAATATATTACTATTAATATATAGGCGTAATACTTATAATTACTTAAAGGTAATTAATATTATTATTCCCTTATATATAACCCTACGTATTTAATACTATATTTAATTATATATAACTATTAGTTATATATACTATTATATTTTAATTACGCGTACTTATATAATAATACTAACTAAGAATATAACTATAACTTTATATTACTTAATTATTTATAAATAGTATACTTAATATACTTTTAACTAAATAGCTAAAGGCGTTTATTATAAAGGGGGGATAATTATAAGAATAGTATTAATATTATAAGCTAACTAAGTCTAGGGAATATACTAAGTAAAAAGCCTTACTTTTAGTCTTAACTTAATAAGTAGTTTATAGGCTTTTATAACTAAAGCTAAGAGACTTTCTTTTATAAGCTTTAGTCTTATAATAAAGTAAGTAGCTAAGTAATATTATACTTATTATACTTTTTACTATCTTTACTACTTAATTTATAGTATTGCGAGACTATCTCCTTATAATATTATATATTAAATTTGCTTTTAATCTTAAGGTTCTATATTTTAAAGTACTAAATACGATTTAAAATACCTTAATAAATATTTCAACCTTAGTATATATTATAACGATAATATAGTACTTAATATTCTATTTTTTAAAGCTTATACTAATACTAATTATTTTAATATCTTTATAGACTTTAAGTTAGTCTTTAGATATTACTTTTTTATAAATAATAACCTTATAACCTAAGTGTTATAGAAATACTCCTTTTACTTAAAGGTTAAGTAGTTAATAAGTATAACTATATAATTTGTTTAATATAATCCTATAGCATAAAAAGAAAAAGAAGACTTAGTGCTTAATTACTAAACTAAATAAAGTTAGGGTATCTTATTATACGGATTACTTAGGTAAAACTAGTTAAAAAAGAGAAAAAAAGAAAAAACCTTTATTTACTATTTTCTAAAGCTACTAAAAAGCTTTTTTTATATGCTTTTCTATACTTTTATATACTAATCTATAACTTATACTTTATATAACTTTTAAAGTAACTAAACTACTTCTTTAGCTACTAAGAATTCTATTAGTTATTTTTCTTACTAATAATAAGTAATATACTAGCTCTTACTTATAACTAGCTTATTATAATAAATATCCTTATTTTAAAACTATTTTTAAGATTTTATCTTCTTTTAAAAAAAGGCCTTTTACCTTAGCTTTATATAAAGTATTAGTTAATTATATAAAGTATTAGTCGATCTATTTAATACTAATCCCGATGCTAGCTAAAGCTAACTTAAGCCGATTATAAGCGTATTTAACTTATACTGCTTATATTTAATACTAGTTATCTTTAACCGTCTTAAACGTAGAAAAGGCCTGTTTAAGGCATTTAGTAAGAAAGCAATTTATATAAAGAGAATTAGCTCGTAAATAAAAAGCAGGAAGAAGTAACTAAGTAGTAAAGCTGTTATTTTGTTATTTTAGTAGCTATTTAATAGCCTATATATAATAAGGAGTAATTTAAAATAAGTAGGGCAATAATAAATAGTTTAATAAATAACAATAAATAACAAATAGTCCTTGTTAAAGAGGAGGTCTATAAAAGGTTTATATACTAAAGGGTAAAATAGCTTTTAGTTTATACGTAGCTAAGAATTAAGGGAAGCCTTAAGGAGGCTGAAATTAAGGGAAGCCTTAAGGAGGCTCGTGCTAAGAAGCCTTAAAGAGGCTTGTGCTATAGCTACTACTACTACTACTACTACTACTACTACTATTACTATTATTGCTACTGCTATTATTACTACTATATCGAGGAATAGATATAATAAACTATTAAACTATATTGTTTATTTTTATAGTTATTAATATCTACTTTAATAATTATATACTTATAGCTAGTAGTATTTACTTTACTAACTACTCCTTTATATTTAACGGGATATACTTTACTTAATATTCGTACTACCTTAGTACTTAGAACTATTTATAGAATAAGGTTTCCGTTATATATTCTTCTTTTTAAGGTCTTTTTAAACTTAAGAAGAAAATAAAGAAATCCTACTTTAAAAAGAGTATACCTTAAGGTTCTTTTTAAAAGAAAATCCTAATATCAATCCTTATAATCCGAAGGGATATAAAGAATTCTTATCTTAAAAAGAATAATATTAAGTTATATAGACTTAATTATAAAGGTTGTTTCTTACTCGATTTTCTTTTACTTTTACTATTTAAAGATAATAAAAAAATCCTAACCTAAAGAAGCTATAACTTCTACTAAAGAATTTAGTATATTAAAATCCTTAACTCTTTTTAAGCATTTCGTAAGAACTTTATAAGTTCTTAAGTATTATTTATAGTAAGATAATTCTTTTACTTTACTAAATAAAAGTGTTTTTAATTTTCTATTTTCTTAGTAAGTATAGTCTTTACTATGTATTTGCTTTTTTTTAACTGTTTTTAAGTTTAGCTTTCTTATTACTTTAACCTTTTATAAAGTCGGCTTAAATAAAGAGATATAAAAAATTAAGTATATAAATAAATTATTTAAAAGTTTTAACTTATAATTAACCTTTCTTATTTTCTTTATAACTTTAAAAGGTCTTATCTTCTTATAATCTAAAGATTTATTAAGTTTATTAAACCTAAAATTCTTCGTTTAAGGATATACTTTATTATCTTAAAATAAAGAGGGTTTTAAAAACTACTTTTACTTATAATAATATAATATTCTCTTAGCAGTATGATTTAACTTTAATTTTATTAATCTATATAAGCTAACTAACTATACGGAGTTTAATATAGCTTTTTTAACTATAACTTCTTTTAGTAAAAGACTTATAAGCCTTTAGTATAAAGCTATAATTTGCAAATACCTAAGTATTCTTAATAAGTTTAAAATAAAAAGCATTATATACTAACTATACTATAAGCAATTTAAAAAGCTAATAATCTTACTAATAATCTATATAGCTTTTAAGGTGTTACTTAAGCGTTTAAATTAATCGTCTTATTATTCCGTCCGTTATATAGTAAAAACTAGTAGATAATTTATAAGTTATTTTTAAGGCTTATATTAAGCCTTATTAAAAATTCGAAATAAACTTTTTATTCTAATTTAAAATAACAAAACTTTAAAGTCCTCGATTTACTAAAATATATCTTATAAAAGTTAGAGATAACCTTTCTACGTTAATAACTTTATATATTAAAATAAAATAAATATACTTTATAAGCCGATTAACTATAACTAAAATAAACTATATTTTAAACTAGTTAGAGGATCTATATACTTTAGTAGTTATATAGTAAAGTTTAAAGCTATAAAGTCTTTAAGTCTTAAAAGAACTTCTTAAAGAATTAAGTTATTATAAAGGTTATATAGTATAGCCTTAACTTTATTATAAATATTATATAGCTTAATAACTCCTTAAATTTTCTTATTAAGGTTATAAGTATTATAATAGTATTTAATTTTAGTATTAGTTTTTATAATACCTTAATATTAATTTAAAAGATATAAATAAAAATCCGTTATAATTATTTTCTTAATCTTTAAAACAAGGAAAATCTTATTCTTTAAAAACGCTAATTTTGTCTCTTACTTAAGATTTTTATATATTGTCTTATTTAGCTTTATATAAGAATTCTTAAGGAATTCTAAAGTTATAAGATTTCTATATACTTAAAAAAGTACGTAGAACGTCTTTAACTTTAAATTTCTATTATTATTTAAAAATAATTAAGTCTCTTTATAAAGCTTTTATTATTATTAAGGTTTACTAGTCGGCTAATAGTATAAGCTTGGTAGTTTTTAGTACGTTTCTTATTAATAATATTGTAATTAAGTTCCGAAAGGAGTTTAACTTATCTTATTAACTTAGTATTTAATTGCTTTATTATAGCAAAATAACTAATGTTCTTATAGTCGGTATAAACCTTAAACTTATATTTATTCCTTAAGATATAGTATCGAAATTCTTTAAAAGTATATATAATTACTAAGAGTTCCTTATTATAAATAGGGTATTAAATTACTATACTAACTAGCTTCTTTAAATAAAAAGCGATAAGCTTAGAAATATTGTTTTTATTTTGCTAGATTAATTATACGCTTAATAGAAAATTCAAAGTATCTATTTTTAACTTTAACAGCTTCTTTATATACTAAGTATTTAATATAAGCTTTTTAATAAGTAATTCTTTAATCTTTTTTAAGGCTTCGTTAGCTTTTAAGTTTTACTTAAAAGGTTTTATTTTTGCTTTCTTAAATACTAATAAAACTAGTATAATGTTCTTAAAAAGGTTTAATATAAACTTCTTATAATAATTTATACATCTTATAAAGATTTATATTTCCTTAATATCTCTTAGAATTAGCTAATCTTTTATTATTTAAATCTTTGAAAAGTTTTTCTTTTATAAAAAGAAGTAATTATATACCTTAAGAATTCTACCTTTTATATATAAAAGCTATATTTTTCTAGTAAAATATATAAGCTAGCTTTTTTAATACTTTTAGCCTTATATCGACTTTTTTATATTATTACTTTAATATATTAAAGTAAATAATAATATTATCTAAATATACTATATAAAAGCGGTTGAAATAAGAGTTTAATATACTATTAAATTTATTTTTAAAAGTTATTAGTATATTAGTTAATCTTTAAAGTAAAACTAGAAATTCGTATTGTTTATATTGCGTTTTAAAGGCTATTTTAAATGTATTTACTTCTTTAATACGTATTTAGCTATAAGCAGATTAAAGGTTAACCTTTATATACTACTACTTATTAGCTAATCTATCTCTTATTTTACTTATAAGAGGTAATAAGGTTTTGTCTTTTATTATATTGTTATTTATCTCTTTAAAATTAAAGTAAAGTAAAGTTTTTTCTTTACTTTTCTTATTCTTTAAAGTAAACAATATTAAAGCTTTATATTTTAATTAAAACCTTTTAATAAAACCTTTTTATAAGGTTTTATCAATATATTCTTTTAATAACTTTAATTACTTTTTATTTAAGTTATATATCTTATAGAATCTAAGCTTAAAGCCTTATTTAACTAAATTTCGTAATCTTAGCTATCTTTTAGTAATAGCTTATGTTTAAGTAGCAGCGTAAATACTTTAAAAGATCTTTTTAAAATATTTCAGGTATTTTTAAATAATAATCTTTAAGATGTTTTAAGTTAATAATACCTTTTCGCCGTCTTATATACTATATTCGCTTTTCGAGGTGCTTTAAATTAATAGTACCTTCTAAATACTATAAGTCTTTATATAAATTATTTCGTTTATTTCTCTTAATCCGTGTCTTAATTTTACTTTTATTCTTAGGGTATTATTACTTAATAACTTTTAAGATATTTAAGAAATTTTCTTTTAATAAATTATAAGTAGCTTTATAATTTTCTCCTAAGCTATTAGTATTTTTACTAAGATTCGGCGTTATCTTTTTTACGTGTATTATACTAAATATTATCGTATTATTCTTAGTTTTATGAATTATTTTATCGTTTTACGTTATAATACTTATTATTACGATATTTATTTTTATATAGGCATTATTCTTATTATTATTACTATTCTTTATATCGTTATTATTAAGTATTACTATATTTAAATTATTTAAAACGTCTTGTTTTAAGTTTATCCTCTATTAAATTTAAAAGAAGGATATTTACAGTATTGTTTTTAAGCCTTAAAAGGCCTTTATTCTAACTTATAGAATTATATTTTAATAGTAAGGGTAATCGTAATAATTTACTATAGCTAATAGCTAAAATATAAAAATAATTTTTAAAGTTGTAAATCTTAATTATATATATAAAAGAATTAGTCTTATATATAATCTTACTATTATTATACTTAAAAGGTAACTTTTTTACTAAAAAAAGTATAGAAAGCTTATCTTTTTATTTATAATATAATTTTAAACGATTTACTGTTTAAAGGGAAATATAGCTACTTATTGTACTATAATTTACTAGTGCGTTTAAGCAATATCTTTTTTATTTTAATAAAAATATTATTTTTATACTTAAAGAACTTTTACTTAATATAAGTAAGTTTTTTATTTTTAAAGATAGCCTTATTATTCTTAAACTTGTTAGGTTTTTACCTAATTTACTAACTTCTTAGTAGACTTTAATTCTTTTTACGGAATTAGTTTATTTAAGCTATTAAGCTACTTAATAGCTTTAGTAACTAAATTTTCACTAGTTTTATAGTTTCTAATTGCTTAACTAATAATATTTACTCCTTAATTACGATTTATCTTGTTTTTTTACTTATAGTTATTCATTTCTTTTTACTAAGTTTTAAGCTAACTTTTAAGCATTTTATTTAAGAATTACTTTGCTTTTAGTAGTATCTTTAAATTATTAACCTTAATTTAAAGGGCAAAACTTATCTTAAAATACTTACTATATTATTAAAATATATCTTTTATAGCTAAGGTAAAGCATTTTATATCTTTCTTAAGCTTATTAGCTAGCTTATTATTTTTCTATTTAAGATTGTTTTTATCTTTAATTAAATAAGGAATATAAGTAAAAAGGGAAATATAATATTTTATTAGCTTTTATTATAAGCTATGCTATAAAAAGAGCTATAGTTATACTATAGCGAATACTTTAATATTAAGCTAACGTATAGCTAAAAGTCGTATAAAACTTTACTTAAACTTAGCTTAACCTTAGCTTAAACTTAACCTAAGTATAACTTACTTAAGTAACCTTTATAAGTAAGAAGCTATATAGCTTAAATAAAGTTTTCCTCTTTTTTTCTTTAGCCTTAAATAAATATTTATTAAGCTTTATACGACTAAGCTAAGTTTACGCTAGCCTATAATATATTTTAAGCTCTTTTTAAATAAGGTTATACGACTTAAAAAAAGACTTACTACTAATAATATAATATAAATAAAAAAGCTATTTAGTATAAGAAGGCTATAATATAAAAAGTAAAAAAGAAGGCTAAAAGAAGCTAATATTTAAATAAGGGTTAAGTAAGCAATTTTCTTCTTACTATAAGCGGGGGCTATTAAGATAAGCTACTAAGTTTAAGTAAGCTAATAATAAATTTAATAGCTAATAAGTAAATTTAAAGCTTTAATATAAAAGCTAAAAAAGATAATAAAAATATATATATATAAAAAGGCTAGCTTACTAACTAATAGCTTAATACTACTTTATAATATAATAATAAAAGCTATAATTATAATATAATAAGAGGGGTTACTATTATACTAATAATAAAAGTCTGCTAGTAATACTTAATAGTATTACTACCCCTTATACTAGCTTTTTAAGGCAACTACACTACTAGTTTAACGGGGTCTCGCCCCCGCTTAGCTACTAGCTACTTTATAACTATCCCCCCTTTATAGTAACACGTCCTCGGGCTGCTAATTTAATTAATACGCCTTTAAGCGCTTACTTATAGGCCTCGGTTTTTATAAGCAGGGATACTTTAGCTAACGCGGGCTCTTAAGGCCTAGCGCGCCGCGCCCTTTAGTTAGTTAATATAGTTACCCGTAGGCCTAGCTACTTAACGTCTTATTACGTCTTAAGTCTTATGCCACGCTCCTTACTACCGCGCGCCCGTTACGTACTTACCTTATTAGCTTAACGTAGCTAAGCCGGTTGCTATTTATCGCCTAGTCTTAAGTATAAAGCTATAGTTAAGTATTATTGTTATAATATAATAAGAGGGGTTACTATTATATTAATAGATAAAAGTCTGTTAGTAATACTTAATAGTATTACTACCTCTTATACTAGCTTTATAAAGTAACCGTACTACTAGTTAAACGGGGTCTTACTCCCGCTTAGCTACTAGCTACCCTATAATAATACCCGCGAAAAAAGAAAAAGCAACGAATTTTTTTTTAATAAAAAGTGCTTTTAGCGCTAAGAAAGTTTAATAGCTAGTATTACTACTTAACGCTTTAAGTATAATATATATAAAAGAAGTATAAGATTAACTTAAACTTCTTTTTATGTTTAAAAGAGGTCTTTTACTTAATTTATAACTACTTAAATATAAATCTATAATAAACTATAGCGACTTATTATAATATTAATATAAACTAAATATTATAAAATCTAAACAGCTACGCTTAGACTCCTTACTTTACTTTTAAGGAAGCTTTACAAAACCCCGCGATAAGAATGCCCGGAGCACGCACTATAAAGGCTTACTTAAGGAAATATAACGAATATTACTAGTTAGACCCCGCTAAGGTCTTTAAAACACTACTATAAAGGGTTAAGAGCTTACTTAACTATAGTTTATAACGTCTAACTATAGTTTATAACGTCTTTAACTATAAAAGATACTATAAAAACTACTAAGCGGATTCCGCCGGTATCTTTAAGAGATATTTAAGGATTTCCGCGGGATATCCTAATTATAGTTTAACCCGTTTTTAACTATAAAAGCACTTTAAAAGATATAAGATAAACCTTACCGCGATTTTTAAAGGATATTTAAGGATATTTAAGGGATTTCCTTAACTATAGTCTATAGTATTTTTAACTAAGCTTATACTTAGTTTATTAAGCGATTTTATAAAGATATTTATAATTTATCTATATACTATAGATAATATAGTTAAAGACCCTTAAAATTAGCTTAAAGAACTAAGTATAAAATAGCTAGCTATACCTTTAAGAATAAATAAGCTTTTTATTATTTCTAAACCTTTATATATGTTTATATATAGTAATTAGTTTATTATATTAGCTTAACCGGCGGTAATTAGTCCGTAATACTAAGCTAAACTAGCGGTAATTAGTCCGTAGTACCGGCCTTAACTAGCGGTAATTAGTCCGCGCCTTATCCCCTTATCCTTATATTATTAAGCGTAGTAAATAGTAGTAATTCTTACTTATTTAAATAAAAATTCTTTAAATATCCGCTAAGCTAAGAGCGATTATATCGCACGATTAAGTACTTATCTTATAAGAAGTTAGATACTAAATAATATTTTCTTTAATAAGAAGCTTTTATTAGCCTTTAAGTCTAACCTTAATAATAAGCACCTTTTCTTTAACGCGCTTATAATAAAACTTTAAGATAAGTAGGCCGTAAAAGTAAAAAAGGCCGCGGCTTATTAAGTATATTAGTTTAATAATCTCCTTTACCTTTTTTTAAAGTACTATACTATAATAGTCTATAAAGCTAAATAGGATATAAAACGAGTCTTCCTTAGCTAAGCTAAGGCTATTACCCTTTAAGAGGTAATCTACTTTTAAAATATAAATAAAAGATAAACTATAAAACGATAAAACCTATATAATTAAGTAAATTAAATTTAGTATTACTTAAATAAATCGATTATCCTTTAAATAAAAAGAGTAAGGATAAGCTAACTTTAAAACTATCCGGCTCCTTACCCGCTAAATACCCTTTAAATTAAGCTTATAATAAAGTTACTCTTTCCTTAAGATAATAAGCTTAGCGGATATTTCTACTATATACTACTAATAAAGTTTAGCTTAAAGGCCTTAATTAAAAATCCGCTTTAAAAGATACTTAGTAGTTTCTTAATTTAATATTACTATTTAGCTTTATCCGCTATAGCCGCGCTAACTAAAGTATTTTTAAGACTCTTAATTAATAAAAACAAGCCTTTTATACTAAAGGCCTTATAGCGTACCGGATTTTAGGATATATATATTATTATTATTATTAAGTTTATGCTAAAGACTTAATCTAGGTTTTTAAAAATTCGATATTTATAAATAAGAGGGAAAAACTAAAGTGCCCGGGGTAAAACCTCCCCTTATTTATACTTAGTGCGCCTCGCATAAGGTCTTATAACTTTATATAAGGAAAAAGGGAGTGCGCCTTCCGTCGTAAGTATATCCCGCTCGCTAAGGAGTTCGACGCGGCTTAGTAAAGCTAAGGCCGCTACTAACTTAAGCGGCCCGCGGTTTAAAGTATCGCGCTTTAAGCTTAAGGTATAGGCAGTAGACTTTCTCTTATCCCCCTTATCTACCTTCTTAATATAAAGGCAGGAGGGGTAAGCGGGATTTCGACCTACGCCCCTCTTATAAGTAGCGCGACCTTTAAAGAGTAGGCTTATAGTAGTCCCCGCTAATAAGAATTCGGCGCCCCGCTATATATATATATTCTTAATCGGGACCGTTATTTATTCGCGCCGCTTAGTTATTAATTTCGCGCTTAGCTTTAAAGATAAAGCTTTTTATATACCGTGCGCGTGCGCTTATATTTCTCCTCCTTTTTTTAAAGACGCGCTTATCTTTCTTACGAGCTTATTATATACTTACCGCCTTATCTTATTCGTATGCCCGCCGTTCCTTTATTATCGCACTTATTATTTTTATTGTTATTATACTAAAGAAGAAAGTTACTTTTTTTAACCTTAATATAGGTCTACTCCTTAAACTACTAAGTAAAGATACTAAGGATAATAAGGCCTAGGCTTATTATAGCACTAAGCGTAAAATTCCTTATTATATATATATAGGCTATCTATCGAGCGACGATACGCTTATAGTTTTCCGGGGCTATTAAAACTAAGCCTATATATATCTAAGTCGTGTCCGCCGTATAGGTATATATAGTACGTATAGCTAATCCTCTCTTAGCTATCTTTATAAAAGTATATATTATATACTCCTTAAGTAACTAATCTTATTTTTAAGTAAGTAGTCTTACGTTAAACCCGCTTATATACCTTAGCTAATCCCTTTTATAGCTTACTACTATAAGCGAGGATGCGGCTTATAAGCTTTATACCGCTTAAAAGGAGTTATATAAATCCGGCTAGCTTATTAAGCGCTCTATATATATAAAGCTTACCTCCGTAGCAATAAAGCTTTAGTAGTATACTAGCGCTACTATAGTATAAGCTCTCGCGTTTAGTGCTCCCCTTAGTCTTACCTCCCTTAATAAAAACGTTAAGGTACTCGCCTTTACCCTTAGCCGCTTCGTTAATAACGCGCGCGCGGCCTATAAAGCTAACGCTAAGCTTATTAATAAGGTTAATAGCACCGTTATAGTTATCTATTAAACCGTTTATGCTATAGCCCGGAACTTAAAAAGCATAAAGAATGCGCTATTTATAGTAGCCGATTACCTTAGCTTTAGCGGCTATAAGGGCTAAGATATCGCCTTTAAGGGTCGTTTGCTTAACTTAAACCTTATATATGCTTATACCGCTCTCGCACCGCTTAAGCCTCCGCTACTTAAGGTTCCTATTATCTTAAAGGACTTTAAGGCCGAAGCTAAGGCTAAGAAGAAGGCCTAAGCTAAGGCTTTCGCTAAGGCCTATACTTAAGAGCGCGCCGCTCTCGTTTAGGAGCTTAAGTATAAGGGAGTGCTTAAGGGCAAGGGCAAGGGAAAAGCTATTAAGGCCGACGTTGTGTTCGACTCTTAGGATATATATAAGATAAAAAGTTAAGCGCTTAGCGAGAGTATTAAGACTAAGACCTTAATAATAAGCGATAAGGACGCGGTAAGCGATACTCTTAGCGGGCTAAACTTATCTATACTAAGCGCGTAAATACTAAGACTAAGTATAGCTTTAAGCCCCTTAATAAAAATAGTAGTAATATTAAACGAATAATTCCTTAGTTTCTTTTAAGTACTAAGAAAAGAAGACGCGCTTATTAAGCCTTAAGAAAAACCTTAATTATAAGCTAAGGATATAAAGAGATTTAACTTATTAAGACCTTTAAAAGTATTTTTTAATAAAGTTTAAGAAGATAATAAGGCTAGTATATTTTAAGGAGTAAACTATTTTATTAACTTTATCCGCTAAAACGTTAGTAAAAGCAAGGCTAATATAAACAAATTAGCTATTTAATTGCCCTCTTTCTTTTAAGGAAGTATAGTAAAATAGTATTTTAAGGACCTCTTAAAACTATAATAAAAAGAACTTAGTAAGCTTAGTATTAAACTAAGCTAATAGATCTCCGCCTTATAAAAACGGTTTAAAATCCGCTTAAATATAGCGATATAAGCACTTAATAAAAAGCGCTTTACTATTAAAGATATAGTAATAAGATCTAACTTTAAGTCTTAAATATCGCGCTTATAATATAAAGCTAAGGCCGCGCTTTACTAGCTAAACTACTTAACTATAGTAATTTATTAAAAGCTAGACGTTTACTTATAAAAATCCTTATAATGTTTAGTAAGAAACGAGGATATTAATAAATAGATTAATAAATATAAGGAAATTCTTCTTTAGCTATAAGTTAAATATACTTAAGGATCTTAAAAGTACTTACTAGTATAAAAAAAATAGGTTTAACTTATAAAAAAGTAAAGGCCGATTAGCTATACCCCGTATATACTTAAAGGATAGTTTAAGACGCCTTAGCTATTTATTAAGGGCTTATTAAGGCTAAGGGTTATATTTTTCAACCGCTTAGTAAAGGCGGATATACTAAAGGCCTTATAGCACTTACTAAGTTAAAGGAGAAATCCGCTTAAATAGCTAAGAATATAAGCTAAGGTCTCCCGGCTTAAAAAAAAAGAACCTTTAAGACTATACGCTTATTAATACTAAAGCTAAAGCGGGTATACCTTATAATTAAGGAAGAAACTATAGTAAAGACCGATAATTATTTAAGGGATAAAGAGTACGATATAAAAAGAGCTTAGTTAAATACTAATAAAAGCTTAAAGAAAACCGCAATTAATACTATAATAGACTTAATATAAAAGGCCGATAAAGTATACGGATTTTACGGTAAAGTATTCTCTTTAAAGAATAAGCTTTATTAATATATTAAAGATAAATACCCCTTTAACTTTAACTAAGACGTTATTATATAAAGATATAGCTTAGTATAGTAAGTAGTTATTTAAAAGCTATAAAGCGTTTAAATAGTTAAAGCTTCCCTTAATATTTAGCTATTAAACCTTAATAAGCTATTATAATTTACTTATATATACTTATTAGTCTATAAAAAAGAAGGGCCTAAGATAAGCATTAAAGCTTATATAAATACTAAGGCAGACTAAAGCTTTATTTAAGCTAACTTAGTAAAGACCTTTTAAGATATAACTATAAACTCCTCTTAATAAATTTTAATCTAAGGAGTAAGAAAGATAGCTACTATTAAATAAGTAGAATTTACTACGTATATACTAAGAAGGCTAGACGGTAGCTTTATAATTATAAAGGTAAAGATTAGCGCTTAAATAGTAAAACGCTTAGCGGCTAATATATTACTTAGCTAAGACTTTTTAGTCTTTTACTAAAAAGACCTTATTAACTTTACGTTAATCTTATAAATCGGGGCCTATAAAAGGATTAAAGCTAAAGTTAAGATAGTTTAGCTAAGACTAGTAATATATAGATAAGTAATCTACTTAGTTACTACGACGATTTTAGCTAGTTCTAGCTACGCCTTACTTATATAAGTTTAAGCGCCGCTATTAAGATATAATATAATATTTTTCCTTAATAACCTTAAGCTTGCCTAGATAATAATATAGGATTATAAGAGCTTTATAGCGATAAACTATTTTAAGGAACTATTAATACTCCGCTAAAGCTAAAAGGTAAGGATAATTATAAACCTTAATAAGCAGTTCTAGCTATATAAAAAGGTTAACGTTATTACTCCCTTAATAGAAACCTTTATAAAAAATCCGGATAAAATAAACCCCGCTAAGGACTTCTTATAAAAGGATCTTATAGTAAACTATAAACTTAAAATCGGCTAAACTAAGGACTTACTTAAACTTACTACTAATAAAGGCGTTTAGATCTACGTTAAAGAGTTAAAATATATATTAAAAGTCTAAGATATCCTTTAATCGTTTCCCCGCCTTTTAAGAGATAAAGGAGTAGTATATATAGACGAATCTAAATATATACGTATTCCTTTAGTAAAAGGATAGTAATACTAATAAGTTATATTAAGATTATACTTATTAAGCGATAAAGATAAAAAGGCAGTAGATATAATATTTAGCTAGCTAACCGCGTAAGGCTAATTAAAACGAGTTTACGGGCTAACCTTATTTATAATACTAGTATTTATAGTATAAAAAACGGTAAACGGAAAGGAAAAAGGATAAGTAGTCGTAAACCTATAGGGGATTAACGCTATTATTACCTTAAATACTTACTTAATGCCCCTTTAAAGCGATATAATTAAACGCCTTTAAGGAAAGAAGTTTATTAATATAGTAAACGTATAATTGTTTTTTTATTAGTTCTTAATTTACTAAGACTACTAAGAAAGGTTTATAGTTATAAGCTATTGCGGGCTAAAAAGATTATTAATAATACTTATAAGCTTTAAGAACTCCCCGGTATAGATTTAAAGGTTTATTAATAACGTCCTCTATAAATACTAAGAATACGTAGCGGCTTATATTAACGATATTATTATCTACTTTAATATAGCCGAAGAATACCTTTAATATTAAAAGGCCGTATTCCGCGCTTTTTATAACTATAATATTACCTTATCCGGACTAAAGTCCTTCTTAGTATACCTATTTATATAACTCCTTAGATTTAAAGTAAACGCTATTAGCTTAATAAATATAGATAAACGCGTATAAGCTTTAAAGGATATCGCGTTCTTAAAGAACCTTTAATAGCTTAAGAAATAGATCGGCCGTACTAAGTAGCTATGCTATATAGTCTTATATTTCGCTAAGGAAGTTAACGTCTTATAAAAACGAAAGATAGAGCTACTTTAAGTAAGATAGGAAAAAGGAGTCCTTTTAAGGGGCTAAAGACGGGCTTAATATACCGCGAAAGCCGCTTTTTAGCTTACTTTAAAAGAAAAAAAGGCCTTTACGATTTTAACTAAGAAACTTACTAAGCTTTAAACGATTTACTACTTTAACCTTACTTACTAATTATTTATTTAAATCGATATATCTTAAGAATATAAAGTAGCGGCTATAGCTTTTTACTTAAAAAAAGGCATAGAATAAGATAAAAAGACGCTACTAGCCCGGACTAAAGTTTAGCTTATTATTTACTTAAGCCGCGCTCTTTAAGGCGGAGAACTTTAATACTAGCTTACGGAATTTAAAGTAGCCGGTTTAATATAAGCAATACGTAAGTTATATACTATAATACTATCTATAAGAACGCTATAAGTAGTTATCTTTACCGACTATATAAGCACTTATAAAATCGTATACTAAAAATCCTTATTCTTTATTAATATAAAATCTAATAATAAGTTAGTCTTTATATCCTAATACTTAAGCTAATTTCCGCTTAAGGTATACTATATCCTAGGCATTAAAAATATTATGCCGGACGCGCTTTTATATTTACCGTACTAAGATAATAAGTTAATATCCTTAAACTAAGAAAGGGAATTAAAATATATTTAAGAAGATAAGATAATAGACCGCGTGTTCCTTTACGCGGAAGTATTAATCGAATTGCCGCTTTACTAAAAAATAATTAATAGATATATAGAGGATATATAATAAGTAAAAATTATAATATAGCTTAGCGATAAGAACGGTATCCCTAGACTTTTATTCCTCCGGTTATAGGGGTTGCTATACTTTATAGAAAACGATAAACGCCGGAGATTATATATCCTTAAGACCTATATTAAGGAGATCGTTAAAGACGCCTATACTAAATATTTTTATACCGGCCGCACCTATATATAATAAGATTTATCTAAAAGCTTCTTAATCCTATAGCTTAGTAAATATATAAATAAGGTCGTAGATAGCTTTAATACTTACTACTATAATTAAACTAATTAAAGTAAGATACTAAGGTAGCTTATCCCGATTTAAAGCCCGCCGGTTTTATATTATATAATAGCAATAGACTTTATTACTAAGCTTTTAGTAGTTTAAGCTAAATAATCCTTATAAAAGGATCTTATAAAGAACTTTTTTAATACCTTACTAGCTATAACTAATAAATTCTTAAAAATATATCTCCTTATCTTAAGCAATAACTAGTTTATAGCGGAAGACTAAGTATAAGCGTTATATACTAAACTACTCCGCGCTAACTAAGGGATTCCGAAAGGGATAATCTTTAACTAAGACGTAAAGTTTACCTTAGTATTTTAGCGGACCTTATAGTAAGCCTTCGGATTAAAGCTTTTTATATTTACCGCTTAGCACCCTTAAACTAACGGCTTATTTAAAAGGCGGAACTAAACTATAAAAATCGCGCTACGATTTTTTACCGCTAATTTCCTAAACTTACGCTAAACTAATATCTTAATCGCCTTTTAGTTTAGCCTTAATAATTCCTTCTCCTTAGTAATTTATATAGCCCTTAATAAGCTTATTATAAGGATAAAAATAGATAATAGCCTCCGGTTTCTTAGTAACTACTTATACTTATAAAACTAAGAGGTCTTATAAAAAGAAGCTAGATTAGCTATTACTTATACTTAAGCCGCTATAAAGGATAAATATAATAAGAAATACCGCCTGCTAAAATTTAAGCTTAGCGATTAAGTTTAAATATAGCTTAATAAAAGCTACTATATTATAAATAGTAAACTAGCAAAGCTTTAAAAAAGACGTACTAAGCCGTTTAAGGTTACCGCTAAAGTAAAATAGCTTATATACTAGCTAGATATAAAAAGGTCCCTTAATATTTATTTAATTGTTTTAGTAATATAATTACACTTAGCGGATAAGCTAGCTATACGCTTAAGACTAATTTAAAATAAAAGGATACCTTACTTAAATAAGTAAAAAGTAAAATAAATCTTATAAAGCTATATAATAAAAAAAAGCGGCGGAAAGCTAAGAAAGAAGTTCTTTATAGCTTAAAAAGACTAGCTAAGTAGCTATAACTTATAAGTAAACGAAAAAGCGGTCTTTTTACTAAAAATCGTAAAAGCCTTTAAAAAAGCATAAAAGGAGTTAGCTACTTAAGTAGTTTAGATAAAAGTATAACGCGCGGCTTTTATAACTTAATATAAAACTCTTCGATTAAGAGAATTAAGTAGTTAGGCCTAAGTATAAGACTTAAAGGCTATTATAAGTTATAAGAAACTATAACTTACTATACTTAAAGTAATTAGTTATTTTAATAATAATATACTGCTATTTACTTTAAGTAATAAGGCCTTTTTAGCCTTATAGTATACTTATTTAAATTCTCTTTACTGCTTGCCCTCTTTCCTTTCCTTTTTTCCTTTTATAACTATATTTCCCTTTACCGCTAGCTATAGCCCGCTATACCTTACTTACTCCTATACGTATAACCTTCTTTACCTTAAGCCTATAATTCTTATACTTTTATTTTAAGTTCTTTTATTATTTAACGTCTCCTATAGTTAAAACTAGTTATTTTATAACTACTTCTTTAGCCTGCTTTCTTATAAGCCCTTACGCCTTTAATATAAAGGATATAAGTAAGCGCTTAAGCTTTATAAAAATAAGGTAGCTATTCTTTATAGCCTTAAGTCCTTTAATAAAAGTTAAAACCTTTAGGTTTAAGCTTTTATATAAACCTACGCCGCTTTTTATAGCCGCGCTTAAGCTAATAGATTTAACTTAAACTATAGTACTATAAAGGACGGCCTATACTACCCTCTTTAAATACTTAACTTAAACGACTTACCTCCTAGCCTTATATTATAGCGTAGTTTAAATAGCCGGTTTCGCGGCAACTTAGCTATACTTTTTACTTAGCTCTTATTATCTAAAAGCCCCCGCCGCCTATATATTTTTAAGGTATAGCCGGAAATCTTTATTAGCAGAATAACTAGTTAATACTTAACGCCCTTAAGTTAGCTAACCTTACTATAGTCTTAAGATTTATAATAGCCGCTATAGTTAGCGGAAACCCGCTTTAGCTAAACGACTAAAACGATATACGCGCCGTCTTTAATTATATATTTAAGTCTTAGCTTAACTAGTTTATAGCTAGGTTTATAGCGGCGTTCTTAGCTATTATAGCTAAAACTTTATCTCGCTTTATATATAGTCTAGCCTATACTATAAAATCCCCTTCTTAGCTTATAGCCGCTATAGGCCTTAAGGACCCGTTTAGTCTTACTTAGTAAACGCTCTTTCCGCCCGCCGCTACGCTTAGCCTAGCTATATAAAGGCGTATAAGCGCCTTATTATAGTCTATCTACCGTCTTTCTTTAACTAAAAGAGATAGAGATAACTAGCCTCGTAATATATTCCGCCGCCTAATTTTATAAAAGCCGCTAATAGTAACTAATATAATCCCTAATAAGCCTAGCTTTATAGGCTTATATTCTAGCGATAAGATTATAATAATCGGGAGTTTCTACTTAGCTATAAACTACGGTAAGTTCTACTTATAGGCCTACGAAGAGTCTAAACGCGACTTAACTTTACCTTAAGCAATAAAATTCCTAGGCTTCGATATCTACTTTATCGGCTATACTAACTACGCGCTTTATATTCTCGCCTTTAAGGCCCTCTCCGTAAAAAGGTTTTTTAAGATTATTAAGTATATCTAAAACCTTAAGAGCAAGGAGTTAGGTATTAAGGCTATTAAGAACCTTATTACCCGCTTTTAAGCGGGAATATAGATATTTAATACCTTAGTACTAACTATACTTATTAATATTAGCGGGATAGCCTACCCTTACCTTAATACCTTCTTAGTAGCTAAACGCGTATTAGTTAGCGGAAAGGTATAGATAGTAGCGCTATATAAAAAGGATAATAAGTTAAAAAGCCTAGCGATAAAAAGCGGGGGATAACTATAATAGCGGTAGTAAGTAAGATATAATATCTCGCTTATAAGCGACTTATAAGGCTAGTAAGTAAAATAAGAAATTTAGCGGAGAATTAAAAACGGTATAAGAAAGGTAAGTAAAGTAATAATATAAGATAAAGCTTAAATAAAGCTAGTCTCTTATAACGTATCCCGCCGGGGAATTTAAGTATTCCTTAGTGCGGAGACTCCTTATTACTTAATTAAGGCTTAAATATATACCTTTAAGGAGAGTCGGAAAACTTTATTATAAGTTTTAGCTAAACGCGCTCATCGCCTTAATAAAGATAAGGACGTATAACTAAATATAAAGTAAGGATTTATAATAAAAGCCGCTTATTAACTATCTTAAGCTACTTAGTTACTATTAGCCGGATAAGCCGAAAAAACTATTAAAAGGATAAAGATAGCGTACTATTAATATAGTATAAAGACACTACTATAAAGCTATTACTTAGCGCCCCCTTTACTTTATTTTTACTTTAAACTAATAAAGACGTTAGCTTTTTTTTCTTACTTAAAGGAGTTATTATAAAATCTAAACGGCTACGCTTAGACTCCTTACTTAACTCTTAAAGAAGCCTTATAAAACCCTATAATAAGAACGCTTAAAGCATATACTATAAAGCCTTACTTAAGGAGATACGACGAATATTACTAGTTAGACCCCGCTAAGGTTTTTAAGATACTACTATAAAGGGTTAAGAGCTTACTTAACTATAGTTTACGACGTCTAATTATAGTTTATAACGTCTTTAACTATAAAAGATACCGTAAAAACTACTAAGCGGATTCCGCCGGTATCTTTAAGAGATATTTAAGGAATTCCGCGGGATATCTTAATTATAGTTCGACTTATTTTTAACTATAAAAGCACCTTAAAAGATATAAGATAAACCTTACCGCGATTTTTAAGGGATATTTAAGGATATTTAAGGAATTTCCTTAACTATAGTTTATAGTATTTCTAATTAAGCTTATACTTAGTTTATTAAGCGATTTTATAAGGATATTTACGGTTTATCTACGCACTATAGATAGTATAGTTAAAGACCTTTAAAATTAGCTTAAAGAACTAAGTATAAAGTAGCTAGCTATACCTTTAAGGATAGATAAACTTTTTACTATTTTTAAACCCTTATATATATTTACGTATAGTAATTAGTCTGTTATACCGGCTTAACCGGCGGTAATTAGTCCGTAGTACCGGCCCCGGCTGGCGGTAATTAGTCCGTAATACTAGCCCTAACCGGCGGTAATTAATCCGCGCCTTGTCCCCTTATCCTTACGCCGTAAGGCGTAGTATTAAAGCTACGATTAGTAAAGGTTCTTTAAGTACTTTACCTTAATTTATTTTAATATAGATATTTAATCGCGGGCTATAGCGGCTATTTATATAATTAAATAAAGTAAGAACTAAATATTTAAAGCGTTCCTTTTAAAGTTTAAATAAAGGCTTTTTAAAGTAAAAAGGGAGTTATAGCTATATAATATATAGATTGTATTTTTAAAGGGCGCTTTAAGCCTTTACTTTTAAAAAACACTTATAATAGTTAACTTTTTAACTTTAAGCTTTTTAATATATACTAATTAAGTAGTATAGATTATAGTAAAGCTAAAAAGGGTTTAGTAAACTAAGTAGCTGATTTAAAGCAAAAGAAATAGTAATAAGTAAGGTTACTTAAAACTAAAAAAACTTAAAAAGCAATACTTTAATAAGTAATATTAACGTTATAACTAAGCTAAAAGGAGGCTAAGGCCGACTTAATATATAAAAGTATTTTACTTATAAGATAATAAGGTATATTGCTTGCTTTTATAAGAAGAAAAAGAAATAAGCCTTATAAGTAGCTAAAGCTATAGCTAAGAAAGTAATTAAAGTAAACTTTAATTTAAAAAAAAAGACACTTTAGCGCGAAGTTAAGCGCTAAAAAGGAAGAAAAGACAATAAATAGCTTAAAAGTTAATAAAGAAGCACTTTATATTAAACTTAATACTACTTAATGTTAATATTAATAAGAAGAAAGGCTTAATATACTTTAAGCTATAACTATTATATTATAATAAGTAAAAGAGTATAAATAAAGCTATTAAAGTCCTTTTTAAATAAAATAAGAAGGTTATTATAGCTTTTTAAAAAGGATATATTAACGCTTTAAATAAAAAGGAAAATAGCGTTTAAAATAAAGATTATTAAGCACTTAAAATAAATATTTACTTATAAAGTACTAAGGTTAAGCTATAATATATTTTTAAAGAGACTATAAATAAAGAAAAATAAGGTGGTTTATAATACTTAAAGGGACCGGACTTAGTATAAAAAAGTAAGGATTGAAATTAGCTTTTAAAAGTTAAAAGAGGCTGTAAAGATTATAAATATTTAAAAAGTAAAGCTAATAAGCGCTTTAATCTTTATAGCGGAGTATTAATAAGAGAAAGCTTAAAAGAATAGCTAAAAGCGGTAATAAGTGCTAAACATAAAGGTAATTACGATAAAAAATAAAAAGAGGGCCTTTTAGCTAAAAACGCTTATTAATTTAGCGGACTATATCTTAGCTTAAGTATTATAAGCCTACTTAGACTTCTTTAAACCTATAAAGACGCTTAAGTAACCCTTATTTTAACTAAGTATAAACTATAAGATTTACCTTATTTTAAATTAGGATAATAAGAAGCTATTATTATTATAAGGACCCCTATATAATATATTAAAGGAAAAGCGCCTTATCTTTTAAAAGACTTTTAATAAGTTATTAAAAGTAAACCTTATCCGCTTAAGTAGCTTATTAACTATAGCGCTAGTATTATTTATAAAGAAAACTAACGCCTGTTTATACCTTTACTTAAACTATTAAACTTTAAATATAATTATAAAAAGAGACTGATACGCGCTATTACTAATTATAAAGACGCTAAGGATATTAATAAAAGCATATTAGTTTATAAAACTTAACGTTATTATTATATTTATTCCTTAATATAGTAGTAAATACACTATAATTAAATAGTAGTAATAGTAGTAGTAGTAGTAGCAGTAGTAGTAGTAGTAATAGTAGTAGTAGCAGCACGAGCCTTTTTAAGGCTTCCCTTAATTTTAGCCTCCTTAAGGCTTGTTAAGGGTTAGAGCAGCAGCGAAAATTATAAGGAAATTAGGAGATTACGTAATAGCATATAATAAAGAAATCGATGTTTTATAAGGCAGGATTAAGCTAAAAGTAATTAATAAAGAATTAAGTGCGTAAGTGCTTATAGAATATTTAGCTATTTAATAGCATAAGATTCGCCTTTTATAGATAAATATAAAGGAACGGAGTAACATATCCAGACCGGTCTTTGGGCAGTCTTTAAGCCCGAGGAATGTTAATATTAAAGCATTTTACCCCGTAGCTATATGTCCCTTTTTTATGCGGCAATTCGTGTTTAAATTTAGTTAAGATTAGTATAAGTTTAAGTAGATCCTTATTTTATTTAGCTACCCTAACCTCCTTAGTCTTATAAATAACGCTATAGACGTCGTATAAGAATATAAGGACCTAGAAATTAACAAGCTAAAGCTAGGCTATTTTATACGGGTTTTTCTATAATTTATACACCCTTTTATACTTTAGCTAATTAAGTAAAGATTGAATAGCTGATTTATTAAGGTAGTAAAAATCACTTTCTTATAGCCTCCCTTAAAAAGTAGATTTATATACTCTTTACTAATTTTTTTAAGGTAGTATATATAGAAGGTAAAGTCCTTAAAGTATATAGGAAAGCTTTTCTTATACTTAAAATATATAAAAAACCTTTCTTTTTAAGAAAAAACATTTTATAGTATATACTAAATATAAAAAACCTTATAAAAGGAGAAAATCTTTAGTTCTATTATTTAAGAATGCTTAGTAAGTAAATATAGTCTCTAGGAAAAGTTATAAATAATCTAAAAACCTAGTATTTTTAATCGTATTTAAGAAACTTTTAAAAGGAAAAAACTTAGTAAAAGGAAAGGTATAAAAAGTAAAAAAGTAACCTTAACTACTTCTTTTATTTATAGGACTTCTTATACTAAAGATAATCCGGTCTTAAACTTATTAATTAAAGTAAGACTTAATTCCTTAGTAAAGATATTAGCTATATTATCTTTTAATTTAATATAAAAGACCTTAATTTCTTTATTTCTTATATTAATTCTCGTATAGTAATATAAAGCACGTATATGTTTTATACGCTTATAGAATTTAGGATTTTCTACTAATTTAATAGCAGTAGTATTATCTATTAAAATAGGGGGAACACTATTTAAGATCTTTATAGATAAATCTCTAGTAATTGCAGTAAAGAGACTATTTAAATAAATAGCTTCTTTTATAGCCTCCTTAAGGCCTATATTTTTAACCTTATACGTAGAGAGAGCAACTAAATTTTGCTTAGAATAAGCCTAACTTATAACGTTATTATATATATTAAAACAGTACCTTAAGATAAAGCAGCCGTTTATTAAATTTAAGGCCTAACTAGCATTAGTAAAACCTTTTATATATAAAAAGTCTAAAGGGATATTATACGTATATTTAATCTTAAGGCTAGGGTATTTATTTAGATATTTCTAAATCGTATTTAAAGCCTCTATATACGTATTGTCTAGTTTAGCAGCGAATCTCGTATAAGATATACCTAAATAAAGGACATCCGGCCTTATAAATAAGGCTAAAAATAATAAGGATCCTTTTTCTTTTTAAAATTATATTATTACCCTTTTTAAGGGTAATTCCTTAGCTTTTACTAGCTTAAATCCTATTATAGTAAGTATATTCGAAGTTCCTATAGCTTCTTTATTAAACTCCTTTCTTTTATTTCAAGTATATTTTTCTTAGGATATATATAGCCTTTTTCTATCTTAGTTAAATTATATATTTAGACCTAAAAAGTCTTTTATATCCCTTAATATAGTAAAATCTAAGTATTTAGCTAATTTTTTAAATAGTCTTTCTTTTATTTTAGTTTTCGAGGGCCCTATTATAAGAAAGTTATCTACGTAGATTGCTAAATCAATTTTATAGCGTTTATTTATAAATACCCCCTCTTTTAATAAAAGAGGGAAAAATTCGAGTTTATTTAGTATATCTTTTAAATAAGTATACTAAAGCTTTAGGCTTTGTTTAAGACTATATAATTCTTTTTTTAGCTTTGCCTTTATTAAACCTTTATTATATAGGTCTATAAATTTTAATAGATTTATTATTTTTCCTTTATAATAAGATCTATTCTTAGAATAATAGTCCTTTAAAGCATATCTATTTACATAGCTTAATAATTATTTAAAACTGCTAAAATACGAAGAATTTTAGTAAATTTAGGTCTAGCCGTAGTTTAAAAGGTCTTTAGGTAATCTAAGCTATATATTTACTTAAATCCCTAAATTATAAAACGGGCTTTATATTTAATAATTTGATTTTAACTATGCTTCTTAATAGTATAGACCTAACGGCTACCTAAAGCCTCCTTATTGCTAAGGAGATAGGCGAATTTTTAAGTATTATATTTTATTAGTTAGTTTATCTTTCTTAGCATAGCAATTTTCTAGCTAGCTAAATAAAGACTATTTATTGCCTATTAATAGGTATTTAGAAGACCTTAATCCCTATCTTATTTTAATATAGCTAGAATAGACTCTTTATAATTACTATTTAAAAGTAAGTATATATTAAGGTGATCTATATAGTTAGTATAGGACCTATTAAGCTTCTTAAGTATTTCCAATACTATACGATTAATAAGGCTAAGATTTTTATTTTTATTTAAAGAACCTTTTTATATAAAGGTCAAGGGAAATTGTTTTAGCAATATCTTTTAAAGGATCTTCCTCTATAGGGCTATAGGCTTCTAGCCTTTCTTTATTTTTTAGAATTACATTAAAATCAAAGTCTTTAATAAGACTAAAAGGGTTATTAATAAACCTATTTTTTAGTATAGTAATATCTTTAAAGACTATTATTAACGTTCTCTTAGAAAATTCCTAGACTTTATAAGAGTTTTTACAATAGCCTAAAATAACTCTCTTAAAAGCTCTAGCCTTAAGCCTATCTTTAAGGTCCTTATTCTTATAATAAATAAAGCTTTTAAAGGTTTTAATCTTATTTAAAGTCTCGAAAGGTATTATAATATTATCCCTCTTTTTTATAGGGCTTTTAAAACCTATAGCTAAATATAGACATTTATTATATAGGTAAGTAGCTATTAAAATAGCTTTACTTTATAGATATTTAGGCAGTCTTACTATATATAATAAAAAACTGACTTTTTCTAATCTAGTGCGATTTATTCTCTTTATTTTACCGTTTAATTCCGGTGTTTTAAGAGGGCTAAAATTAAATAAGATACCGTGTTTTTCATAGTATGTTTTTATTTTATATATAAATTCTTTTGCATTATATAAAATTACTTCTTTAATCTCAGTTTTATTCTGGTTATTTTCTACCTTATTTGTAAATTCTAAGAACCTTTTTATAGCTTCCCCCCTACCTTATAAGAAGTATAAGTCTAGAAATCGGGTTCTTATATATAGGGAAGAGAAATAATAGTAATATTTATTATACGTAGGCGTTTTAATAAGCCCTTTAATATCTAATACTATTTTTTAAAAGTAGGAATAAGTCTTATTTAAAGGTTGTTTATTTACTTTATTCGTAGCCTTTGCCTTTATATAAATTTTACATTACTTTATTTTATTTTCCTCTTTTAAAGGCTCTTTATATCTTTATTATACCTTTTTAATACTTTTAAGATTGCCTTATATATTATATGCTTAAGGTATAAATACTAAGTATAAAAATCTATATTCTTTGCCTTTAAAGAGATAATAAGGAGGGAATTCTTTTTTAGTAAAGGCTTTAAAGAAATATAGTAAAGTTTAATTTTAAGATATCCTTTACTAAGAATCTATCCTTTATTATTTAAAAGAAGAACCTTATTCTTACCTATAAGGGTATAGGTATTCTTAAAAGATAACTAGCTAATTATATTAACTTTAATTTTAGGTATATAAAAACAATTTCTAAGAATATATCTAGTCTTAGAGTACGGGAATTTAAATTCTAAATCCCTTCTTCTTTTTACTAATATAAAAAAAGCTTGTCCTTAGTAAACTTTAGTCTTAATCTCTTTATAGTTAATAAGATAATTCTTATTTATAACTATAGACCTAGAAGCACTAATATCGTATATAAAATTAAGAGTCTTTTTACTATATCTTAGAAATCCTCTTTTTTTTGCCTTTAATACTATTTCTCGGATTTAAGGAAGTAAGGCTTTTAAAGGTCTTTAAAGAGTATCTTTATTAGCTTTTAAATCTGCTTTTAAAGGGGGTTCTTATATAAAGGTTAAAATTACCTTTAAAGGGTTATCCGAGGCTACCTTAAGGGTAAGGGCTTAAGAAAAAGGATTAAAGGCGTTATTTAAAGAGGATAACTAAGAAAGGTCGATAAGATTTCTATTAAGGTCTATTTTAGTTAAATTTAAGACCTTATCTCCCTCTTCGCTTATTTTTACCTCTTTTACCCTTTTCCTTAATTTGTTTTTAAAAAAAGAAAAGGAAAAAGAGGCCTTTTTTAAATTTGCCTTCTTTTTTATAACCCTATTTAAATCGTCTAATTTCTTCCCTTTAAGCACTTAGTAAGAAAGAGCTTTTTTAAGGTAGAGTCGGAAGTAATTCGCTACTAAATAGCCTAGTTTTTTACATTCTTTATAATAAGAATTCGAAGAATTCTATTATTTTTTCTAAGGCTTTTTTCGTAGTAAAAAAGCTTTTTCTAAAGAATCTTTTATATCCTCTACCCTCCTAGCTTCGTTTAAAAGACTAGCTATAAGAGTCTAAAGGGAAAAGGCGGTAGAATTATGCTTAAGGCTCTGCGTAATATTAGTTATATATCTTTTAAATTCCCCGCTAAGGGAATTTAAAATCTATGCTATAAGAACTACTTCCGGAATATTTATTTCTCGAGATTTGCATTCCTCGTAGACTTCCTTTACTTTATATAGGTATTTTTCTTACTATAAGTCCGAGGGACTTAAGTTAAATAGCTATTTTATAAGCAAATAACTTAACGAGAAATTTAAGGGATTATATAGCTTTTAAAGCTTTTCTTAAGCATCTTTAGCAGTTATTACGTGCTTAATCTATATTAAGGGACCGTTTTCTAAGCGTAGGAAAATTAAGGCAAGAGCTTCTTTTATCTTAGTATAATTAGCTTGCTTTAAAGTAGCTATAAGGTTTTCTTTAATAAGAATTGCTCGTATTTTAGTAGTCTATAAAGTATAATTTACATTACCTTTTAACTTAAAAAACTCGTATCCTTTCTAGCCTACTATTTTATATATCTTTAGTAAGATAAAATAGGTAAGTAAAGAAGAGTTAATTTTTAACTTAAGAAAGGTTAAAAGATAAACGAAGTTAGTAGGAATTAGTAAAGGGAATTCTAAGGAAATTCTTAAAGTAAGAAGGGGTTTAGCGAAGAAAAAAGAATTTTAAGAGAGTTTATTATAAATAAAAGAATTTCTAAAGACTTTTCTAAAAAGGGGAAAAGATTAAAGGAGGTAATTAAGGTTAAGATATATTTAGCTATAAATTCAAAAAGATTTAGTCGTTTAATTAATTTAACATATAAGGAGTAGATAGACAAGTAATTATAAAAAAGAGGCCGTATTATTTTTAGAATTTTCTAAGGTTAGTTAAAGTAATATTAATTTCCTAGCATAATAAGCTAATATTACAGAATCTAAACGGCCACGCCTAGACTCCTTACTCTACTCTTAAGGAAGCCTTACGGAACCCCGCGACGGGAATGCTTAAAGCACGCACTATAAAGGCTCGCCTAAGGAGATACGACGAATATCACCGGTCGGACCCCGCTAAGGTTTCCGGGACATAACTACGGAGGGTTAAGAGCCTACCCGACTATAGTTTACGATATCTTTAACTAAAGGAGATACCGTAAAAACTATTAAGCGGATTCCGCCGGTATCTTTAGGGGATTTCTAGGGATTTCCGCGGGATATCTTAACTATAGTTTAACCCGTTTTTAACTATAGAAGCACCCCGGAAGACACGGGATAAACCTTACCGCGATTTCTAAGGGATATCTAAGGATATTTAAGGGATTTCCTTAACTATAGTTTATAGTGTTTTTAACCGGGCTTATACTTAGTTTATTAAGCGATTCTATAAGGATATTTACGGTTTATTTTATATACTACGGATAGTATAGTTAAAGATCCTTAAAATTAGCTTAAAGAACTAAGTATAAAGTAGCTAGCTATGCCTTTAAGAATAGCTAAGCTTTTTACTATTTCTAAACCCCTATATACGTTTATATACGGTAATTAGTCCGTTATACCGGCCCGACCGGCGGTAATTAGTCCGCAGTACCGGCCCGACCGGCGGTAATTAGTCCGTAGTACCGGCCCCGACTGGCGGTAATTAGTCCGCGCCTTATCCCCTTATCCTTATACCGTAGGGCGTAGTAGCTAAGCCGGGCTTATAACCTATTAAAGGTTAAAGTAGTAGCGAAAGTTATAAGAAAATAAAGAGATTACGTAATAGCACGTAATAAAGAAATTAATATTATATAAGGCAGGATTAAGCTAGAATTAATTAATAAAGAATTAAGTGCGTAAGTGCTTATAAAATATTTAGCTATTTAGTAGTAAGAGATTCGCCTTTTATAGATAAATGTAAGGGAACGGAGTAATATATCTAGACCGGCCTTTTAGCAGTCTTAAAGCTTAAAAATAGTTAATTTTAAAGCATTTTACTTTATAGCTATATATTCTTTCTTTATACGGCAATTCGTATTTAAAGTTAGTTAAGGTTAGTATAGGTTTAAGTAGATCCTTATTTTATCTAGCTACCTTAACCTCCTTAGTCCCGTATATAACGCTATAGACGGTATATAAGAATATAAGGGCCTGAAATATAACGAGCCGAAGCTAGGCTATTTAATACGGGTTTTTTAATAATTTATACACCCCCCTATGCTTTAGCTAATTAAGTAAGGATTAAATAGCTGATTTATTAAGGTAGTAAAAATCACCTTCTTATAAAGCTTCCCTTAATTTTAGCCTCCTTAAGGCTTCCCTTAATTTCGGCATTTTAAAGGCTTCCCTTAATTTTTAGCTATATATAGACTAAAAGCTATTTTACCTTTTAGTATACAGACCTTATATAGACCTTTTATAAACCTGCTTTTTAACAAGGACTATTTATTATTCGTTTTTATTTATTAGACTATTTATTATTTCCCTACTTATTTTAAATTACTTCTTATTATATATAGGCTATTAAATAGCTACTAAAATAATAAAATAAGAGCTTTACTACTTAGTTCCTTATTCTTGCTTTTTATCTACGAGCTAATTCTCTTTATATAAATTACTTTCTTACTAAATACCTTAAATAGACTACTTTTACGTTTAAGAGTTATAATCCTGGATCTTTTCTGCTTTTTATAAGAGAAAAAATTAGTTATTACAGTACCTTTATTTTATTATGCCTCTTCCGGTCGATTATACCCTTTAAGAATAAAAACGCTCTCTTTACGAAAAATTACTTATAGAAGCACCTTTATTTACGCCGCCTTATTTTCTCTCTTTACTAAAGTAATAGAATTTACAAGCTCTTTAAAAGAAACCGTCTTTAACGGCCCTTTTAACTAAGAACGTTAGATTTTCACGATATAGAAATACGCTACTTCCTACGGAATTTAGGATTAAATCGATCCTTTAATTACCTTAAAAAAACCCCTTTTATAGCTTTTTAAAGAACCCTTAGTCTTATAAGTAAATCCTTAAGCACAGGGTATTACTAACCTTTTTATTAATAATTTCACAACCTATAAGTTCTTTTACTTAAGGTATTAAAATAGTTTATAAAGCTATAAGGATTAGTAAAAAGCCTTTTCGACTTTATAGCAATATATTGTAAAAAACATCGGAAATTACTATTTTACGATTATAGATATTTATAATGTTCTTACTAAGCTTTCCTTACTATAAAGACGGGTATAGCCCTTATTATAAAATAAGGAAAAAGAAGTCTTTACGAAATTTTAAAGGATTCTATCTTTATTAGATAAAGCTAACTTAGTTACTTAAATAATCAATTAGCAAAAGGCCCTTATAGATATAAAAAGAACGCAGCTTTTAGAGGTATCAGGCCTACGCTTTACGCAAAGTCTTTTAAAGGCTATTTTTAGCCTTAATAGCTCTTTTACTAATTATGAAATAAACTAAATAGACGACGAAGCAAGATATAATAAAAACGGGTAGCAGGAGACCTTTTTAAACAGTATTAAAATTTTAAAGATTTTTAAAAGGTAATAAGCTACGAAATCAATAAAGAAATTATTAAAATCCACCTCCTTTACTACTTACTAAAACCACTCTTTTAAAGACTGTTCTTTTTTTTTCGGCCCTTTTGTTGCCTTTTTGCCTTTATAAGAAACGGTATTATTATATAGACTGTTTTTATTATAATGAAAAAACATAACTAAACGGCTAGAAGCTAAATAAAGAAATCTAGAAAACGATTAACGAATTCCTTACTATCCCTCGCAATAAAGCCTCGGTTGAAAACGCCCTTCGCAAGGCCGAGAAATACAAATCCGCAAATCTTTAATCGGATTCTAAATCCTTAGAAAACCCGGATTTAATAGATATATTAGTATAAGCCGCAGCCGCAGCCGCAGCGAAAACGACCCCTCTTTCTATATTATAGGTACTAATATAAACATACTTATTAAAAGACTTATTTATCTTTAATTACGGATTAAATAAGCATATTTATAACGCTTAAGACCGCTTCTTAACTTATATACTAACGCAAGCTTTAGCTTTAGCGGGCTCTAAAAAGTCTTTAATCCTCGGATATAGCACTATCTTTATGCGAATTGCTATAAGATTATTTTAGTTAAATAACCTTACCTTTATACCAACTTCTTATATAAGTAGTATTTCCTTACTAAAATTATTATAAGCAAAAGTCTACTATAATCCTTAAATAAGCAGTATTCTTACTACTACTAAGGAAGTTTATATAACGCAGCTATTATATAATAAATATGTTATTAAAATAATAAAATTAAAGCAGCTTTTTTTATACTTTTATTTCTCCTTTATTTTCTTTATTCTTTTCCTTAAAGGGAAAAAAAATTACTACAACTACTTTTTCTTCTTTTATTTAGCTTTAGCATAAAAGACTAAGATACTTTAACGAGCAGGCGTTGCGAAAACCTTTTTTAATAAGGGTATATCTATTCCTACGTCTTTTACTATCCTTAACTACAAGCCTTAAAAGCTTAGGAAACTTAAGAGAATTATATTATAAGTATAACTAGCTACGAAGGCTACGAGGCCTTTTTATTAGATTTTTTACGATCTTTTTTCGCTACCGGAATCTTATAATAAAAAGAAGGTTACTTTCCTTATTAAGGATAATCTTATTAACCCGATTTTCTTTTATACCTTTCCGAATTTAATATTGAAAAAGCTTTTTAATTGCCTTACTAGCTTTTAAAGCTTTATATAAAGGCAATTTAACCTTACTATTTATAAAATTTATATAGATAATAACAAAGCCTTATAAAAAGAATACTAAGAATTTATTATAAAATAAGGGATTATTAACAAACCTTTTGCCTTTTATACTACGCCTTATAGCGTAAGAATAAGGGGATAGGGCGCGGACTAATTACCGCTAGTCGGGGCCGGTACTACGGACTAATTACCGCTAATTAGGCTAGTAAAACGGACTAATTACTATATATAAACGTATATAAGGGTTTAAAAATAGTAAAAAGCTTATCTTATCTTTAAAGCATAGCTAGCTACTTTATACTTAGTTCTTTAAGCTAATTTTTAGGATCTTTAACTATACTATTCTTTTATCTATTATTAGTATATAGATAAACTATAAATATCCTTATAAAATTACTTAATAAACTAAATATAAGCTTAGTTAAAAATACTATAAACTATAGTTAAGGAAATCCCTTAAATATCCTTAAATATCCCTTAAAAATCGTAGTAAAGTCTATCTTATATCTTTTAAGGTGCTTTTATAGTTAAAAACGGGTTAAACTATAGTAAAAAAATCCTATAAATATCCTTAAATATCCTTTAAAAATACCGGCGAAATCCGCTTAGTAGTTTTTATAGTATCTTTTATAATTAAAATATCGTAAACTATAATCGGATAAGCTTTTAAGCCTTTATAGTTATATCTTAAAAACCTTAATAAGGTCCGACTAGTAATATCTATTATATCTCCTTAAGCGAGCCTTTATAGTACGTGCTTTAAGCGTTTTGATTACGGGGTTTTATAAGGCTCCTTAAAAGTAAAGTAAGGAGTTTAAGTATAGCTATTTAGATTCTATAATAACTCCTTTAAGTAAGAAAAAAAAAGCTAATATCCTTATTAGTTTAAAGTAAAAATAAAGTAAAAGGGGCGCTAAGTAATAGTTTTATAGTAGCGTCTTTACGCTATATTAATAGTACGCTGTCTTTATTCTTTTAATAGTTCTTTTAGCCTATCCGGCTTATAGTAGCCGGGTATTTTAAAATAGTAAGTAAGTAGCTTTATTATAAATCCTTATTACTTATTTAATCGTGCGTCTTTATTTTTATTAAGGCAATTAGCGCGTTTAGCCAAAACCTATAATAAGGTTTTTAACTCTCCTTTAAAGCGTGCGTTTAAGCACTTATTAAGCAGTAAGGAGTTTTTATATTAAGAAATATTCGATTTCTACGGCGGGATCTATTTTAAAAAAACTAGCTTTATTTAAGCCTTATTTTATATTATTATCTTACTTACCTTTTATACTATTTTTAATCCTCCGCCGAATTTCCTATATTACCTACTAACTTTATAAGCCGCTTATAAGCGATATATTATATTTTACTTACTATTACTATTATAACTATCCCTTGCTTTTTATCGCCGGGTCTTTTAACTTCTCATTCTTTTTATATAGCGCTATTACTTAACCCTTTTTACCGATTAACGCGCGTTTAGCTACTAAGAAGGTATTAAGGTAAAAGTAAGCCGTCTAATTAATATTAATAACTATAGTTAGCATTAAAGTATTAAACGTTTATATTCCCGCTTAAAAGCGGGTAATAAGGTCCTTAATAGCCTTAGTACTTAACTAATTGCTCTTAAAGTTTGAAATATATTTAATAATCTTAAAGAGCCTCTTTATAAAAAAGGCCTTAAAGGTAAAAATATAAAGCGCGTAATTAATATAGCTAATAAGGCGGATATCGAAGCTTAAGATTTTTATCGCTTCGGTTAAAGTTAAGTTATATTTAAACTCTTTATAGGCTTATAAGTAGAACTTAGCATAGTTTATAGCTAAGCGGAAACTTCCGATTATTATAATCTTATCGCTAAAGTATAAGCCCGCGAAGCTAGGCTTATTAAAGATCGTATTAATTATTACTAATACCTCTTATAAGATCGGGCGGCGGAATATATAGCGAGGCTAGTTATCGCTATCTCCTTTAGTTAAAAAAGGATATTAAATAAACTATAGTAAAGCGCTAATATACCTTTATATAGCTAAGCTTAGTATAGCGGCGGGGGGAAAGAGCGTTTGCTAAGCAGGACTAAATAGGTCCTTAAGGCTTATAGTAGCTATAAGGTAAAAAGGGGATTTTATTTCGCGGGCTAAACTATATATAAAGTAAGATAAGGTTTTAACTATAGTAGCTTAAAACGCTACTATAAACCTAGCTATAAACTAGTTAAGCTAAGCCTTAGATATATAATTAAGAATAGCGTAAACGTTCTTTTAATCGTTTAGCTAAAGCGGGTTTCCGCTAGCTATAGTAGCTATTATAAATCTTAAGATTATAATAAGGTTAGATAACTTAAAAGCGTTAAGTATTAGCTAGTTATTCCGCTAATAAAGATTTCTAGCTACGCTTAAAAATTATATATAGGCAATAAGGGCTTTTAAATAATAAGAGCTAAGAGGGAGGTATAGTTAAGTTGCCGCGAAACCGGCTATTTAAACTACGCTATAATATAAGGCTAAGAGGTAAGTAACTTAAGTTAAGTATTTAAAGAGGGTAATATAAGCCGTCCTTTATAGTACTATAATTTAAGTTAAATCTATCGGCTTAAGCGCGGTTATAAAAAGCGGTATAGGTTTATATAAAGGCTTAAACTTAAAGGTTTTAACTTTTATTAAAGAACTTAAAGCTATAAAGGATAGCTACCTTATTTTTATAAAGCTTAAGCGCTTACTTCTATCTTTTATATAAAAAGCATAAGGGCTTATAAAAGAGCGGGCTAGAAAAGTAGTTATAGAATTACTAGTCTTAGCTATAAGAGACTTTAAATAATAAAGGGACTTAAAATAAGAGTATAAAGATTATAAGCTTAAAGTAAAAAAAGTTATATATATAAAAGTAAATAAGGTATAGCGGGCTAAGGCTAGCGGTAAAGGGAAATATAGTTATAAAAAGAAAAAAAGAAAAGAAAAAGGGCGTGCGGTAAAGAAAATTTAAATAAGCGTGCTATAAAGCTAAAAAGGCCTTATTACTTAAAGTAAATAGCAGTATATTATTATTAAAATAATTAATTACCTTAAGCGTAATAAGTTATAGTTTTTATAACTTATAGTAGCTTTTAAGTCTTATACTTAAGCTTAACCGCTTAATTCTCTTAATTAAAAACTTTTATATTAAGTTATAAAGGCTATACGTTATACTTTTATTTAAACTACTAAAGTAGCTAACCCTTTTTATACCTTTTTAAAGGCTTTTATAATCTTTAGCGAGAAGACCGCTTTTTTATTTACTTATAAGTTATAGCTACTTAGCTAGCCTTTTTAAGCTATAAAAAACTCTTTTTTTAGCTTTCCGCCGCTTTTTTTTATTATATAGCTTTATAAATTTTTTTTAACTTTTTACTTATTTAAGTAAGGTATCCTTTTATCTTAAACTAAGCCTAAGTATATAACTAGCTTATTTACTAAGCGTAGTTATACTACTAAAATAACCGGATAGATATTAAGGGACCTTTTTATATCTAACTAGTATATAAGCTATCTTACTTTAGCAGTAACTTTAAATAGCCCGGTATATCTTTCTTAAAGCTTTATTAGTTAACTATTTATAATAAAGTAACCTTTACTAAGCTATAGCTAAACTTAATTGCTAAGCTTAAATTTTAATAAGCGGTATTTCTTATAATATTTATCCTTTATAGCGGCCTAAGTATAAGTAATAGCTAACTTAGCTTTCTCTTATAAAACCCCTTAGTTTCGTAAGTATAAGTAATTATTAAAAAACTAAAGGCTATTATTTATTCTTATCCTTATAATAAGCTTATTAAGGGTTATATAAATTATTAAGGAGAAGGAATTATTAAGGCTAAACTAAAAGGCGATTAGTATATTAGTTTAGTATAAGTCTAGGAAATTAGTAATAAGAAATTATAACGCGATTTTTATAGTTTGGTTTCGCCTTTCCGATAGGCTATTAGTTTAAAGGTACTAAGCGGTAAATATAAAAAGCTTCGATCTAAAAGCTTATTATAAAGTCCGCTAAAATACTAAAGTAAACTTTACGTCTTAGTTAAAGATTATCCCCTTTAAAATCCCTTAATTAGCGCGGAGTAGCTTAGTATATAACGCTTATACTTAATCTTTCGCTATAAATTAGTTATTACTTAAAATAAGGAGATATATCTTAAAGAATTTATTAGTTATAGTTAGTAAGGTATTAAAAAAGTTCTTTAAAAGATCTTTTTATAAAGATTATTTAGCTTAAATTACTAAAAGCTTAGTAATAAAGTCTATCGCTATTATATAGTATAAAACTAGCGGGCTTTAAATTAAAATAAGCTACTTTAGTATTTTACTTTAATTAGTTTAGTTATAGTAATAAGCATTATAGCTATCTATAACCTTATTTATATATTTATTAAGCTATAGGATAAGGAAGCTTTTAAATAGATCTTACTATATATAGGTGCGGCTAGTATAAAAATATTTAGCATAGGCGTCTTTAACGATCTCTTTAGTATAAGCTTTAAGGATATATAATTTCTAGCGTTTATTATTCTTTATAAAATATAGTAACCCCTATAACTAAAAGAATAAAAGTCTAGGGATACTATCCTTATTACTAAGCTATATTATAATCTTTACTTACTATATATCCTCCGTATATTTATTAATTATTTTTTAGCGGAGCGGTAATTTAATTAATACTTCTAAGTAAAAAAACACGTAGTTTATTATCTTATCTTCTTAAATATATTTTAATTCCTCTTTTTAGTTTAAAGATACCGGCTTATTATCTTAGTGCGGTAAACGTAAAAAAACGTTTAGTATAACGTTTTCGATGCTTAAGATATAATATACTTTAAGTAGGAATTAGCTTAAGTATTAAGATATAAGGACTAGCTTATTATTAGATTTTATATTAATAGAAAATAAGAATATTTAATATACGATTTTATAAGTACTTATATAATTAATAAAGACAACTACTTATAGTGTTTTTATAGATAGTACTATAGTATATAACTTATAGACTACCTATACTAAACTAGCTACTTTAAGCTCCGTAAGCTAGTATTAAAGCTCTTTACTTTAAGGGCGCGGCTTTAGTAAACGATAAGCTAGACCTTAGTTTAAGCTAATAGCATCTTTTTATCTTATTTTATACCTTGCTTTAAGTAAAACGCTATAGCCGCTACTCCGTATTTTAAAGATATTTCGATTTAAATAAATAGTTATCGGGCGGGGTTAAAGGAGTAAATCGTTTAAGTCTTAATAAGTTTTTTAATTAAATTCGCAAAGGCCTCTTTTTCTTTTAAAGTAAGCTAAAAAGCGGCTTTCGCGATATATTAAGCCTATCTTTAGCCCCTTAAAGGGACTCCTTCTTCTTATCTTACTTAAAGTAGCTCCGTCTTTTATTTTAATAAGACGTTAACTTTTTTAGCAAAATACGGGACTATATAGCGTAGCTACTTAATAAGGTAGATTTATTTCTTAAGCTATTAAAGGTTCGTTAAGAACGCGATATCCCGTAAGGCTTATACGTATTTATTTATATTTATTAAGCTAATAGCGTTTACTTTAAATTTAAGAAGCTATATTAATAAGTACGCTAAGAAGGACTTTAGTCTAAATAAAGTAACATTATCGTTATAAAAAGCGCGGAATACTACCTTTAAGTATTAAAGGTGTTCTTTCGCTATATTAAAGTAAATAATAATATCGTTAATATAAGCCGCTACGTTTTCTTAGTATTTATAGAAAACGTTATTAATAAACCTATAAACGTATACTAAGGAGTTCTTAAGCTTATAAGTATTATTAGTAATCTTTTTAGCCCGCGATAGCTTATAATTATAAATCTTTCTTAGTAGTCTTAATAAGCTAAGAACTAGTAAAAAAACAATTATGCGTTTAGTATATTAATAAACTTCTTTCCTTAAAGGCGTTTAATTATATCGCTTTAAAGGGGCATTAAGTAAGCGTTTAAGGTAATAATAGTATTAATCCCTTATAAGTTTATAACTACTTATCTCTTTTCTTTTTTATTTACTATCTTTTATACTATAAATACCGGCGTGGTAAACGGAGTCGGCCTATAAACTTATTTTAATTATCCTTATTTAGTTAGCTAGCTAAACATTATATTTACTACCTTTTTATTCTTATCGCTTAATAAGTATAATCTTAATATAACTTATTAGTATTACTATCCTTTTATTAAGGGAATATATATATATTCGGATTTATTTATATATATTACTTCCTTATCTTTTTAAAGGTAAGGAAATAATTAAAGGATATTTTAAACCTTTAATATGTATTTTAAGTCCTTAGCGTAGATTTAAACGCCTTTATTAGTAGTAAGTTTAAGTAAGTCTTTAGTTCGGCCGATTTTAAGCTTATAGTTTATTATAAGATCCTTTTATAAAAAGTCCTTAATAAGGTTTATCTTATTTAGATTTTTTATAAAGACTTTCTTTAAAAGATTAGTAGCGTTAACCTCCTTATATAGCTAGAATTGCTTATTAAGGCCCGTAATTATCCTTACTTTTTATCCTTAGTAAAGTACTATAGTTACTTAAAATAGTTTATTGCTATAAAGCTCTTATAATCCTATATTATTATCTAGGCGAGCTTAAAGCTATTAAGGAAGAATATTATATTATGTTTTAATAGTAGCGCTTAGACCTATATAAGTAAGGCGTAGCTAAAACTAACTAGAATTATTATAATAACTAAGTAAATTACCTATTTATATATCGCTAGTCTTAGCCGGACTATCTTAACTTTAGCTTTAATCCCTTTATAAGCCTTAATTTATAAGACTAATATAAAGTAAATAAGGTCTTCTTAATAAAGAACTAAAACATCTTAGCTAAGTAATATATTAACCGCTAAGCGTTTTAATATTTAAGCGCTAATCCTTACTTTTTTAATTATAAGGCTACTATCTAGCCTTTTTAGTATATATACGGTAAATTTTATTTATTTAATAATAGCTATCTTTCTTACTTCTTAAATAATAATTCGTTAAGAGGAGTTTATAGTTATATCTTAAAAGGTCTTTACTAAGTCGGCTTAGATAAGGCTTTAGTTTACCTTAATATTTATATAGGCTTTAATGCTTATTTTAAGCCCTTCTTTTTTATAGATTAGTAAGTATATATAAGTAAATTATAACGGCTTATTAAACCTTAATAGTTAAACGTTAGGAGAAGCCTTAACTATTTAAACGCTTTATACCTTTTAAATAACTACTTACTATACTAAGCTATATCTTTATATAGCAATATCTTAGCTAAGGTTAAGGGGGTGTTTATCTTTAATATATTAATAAAGCTTATTCTTTAAAGGGAATGCTTTACTATAAAATCTATATACTTTATTGGCCTTTTAAACTAAGTCTACTAAAATATAAATTGCGGTTTCCTTTAAGCTTTTATTAGTATTTATTTAAGCTCTTTTTATATTATATTCTTCGTCCCTTAAATAGTCGTTAGCTTTTACTATAGTTCCTTCCTTAGTTATAAAGTATACCCGCTTAAGCTTTAGTATTAATAAGTATATAGTCTTAAAGGTTCTTTCTCTTTTAAGCTAAAGGACCTTAGCTTATATTATTAGCTATTTAAACGGGTTTCCCCCTTAACTTAGCGAGGGCTATAAGGCTTATAGTATATCTACCTTTACTAAGCAGTTTAAAAACATAACCTACGGCCTTAGTAAACCCTTAATAAATAGCTAAGGCGTCTTAAACTATTCTTTAAGTGCGTATAAGGTATAGCTAATTAGTCTTCGCCTTTTTATAAGTTAAACCTATTTCTTTCGCGCTAATAAGTACTTTTAAGATCCTTAAGTATATTTAACTTATAGCTAAGAGAGAATCTTTTTATATTTATTAATCTATTTATTAATATCCTTATTTCTTACTAAATAATATTAGGAATTTTATAAATAAATATCTAGCTTTTAGTAAATTATTTTAGTTAAGTAGTTTAGCTAATAAAGCGCGGCCTTAGCTTTATATTATAAGCGCGATATTTAAAATTTAAAGTTAGACCTTATTATTATTTCTTTAATAATAAAGTGCTTTTTATTAAGTGCTTATATTATTATATTTAAGCGGATTTTAAACCGTTTTTATAAGACGGAGATTTATAAGCTTAGTCCGATGCCGGGCTTATTAAGTTTTTCTTATTATAGTTTTAAGAGGTCTCTAAAATACTATTTTACTATATTTCCTTAAAGAAAAAAGGTAATTAAATAGTTAATTTATCCGCATAAGCCTTACCTTTATTAGTATTTTAGTAGATAAAGTTAATAAAATAGTCTACTCTTTAAAATATACTAGCCTTATCGTCTCCTTAGACTTTATTAAAGGATGCTTTTAGCGGTCTTAATAAGTTAAATCTCCTTATATCCTTAGCTTATAGTTAAGGTTTTTCCTAAGGGTTAGTAAGCGCGTCTTTTTTTCTTAGTGCTTAAAAGAGACTAAGGAATTATTTATTTAATATTACTACTATTTTTATTAAGGGGCTTAAAGCTATACTTAATCTTAATATTTATACGCGAAGTATAAATAGGTTTAGCCTTTTAAAAGTATTGCTTACCGTATTTTTATCGCTTACTATTAAGGTCTTAGTTTTAATACTCTCGCTAAGCGCTTAACTTTTTGTTTTATACGCGTTTTAAAATCCGGTATACTACGGGGCTTTAAGCGTAAGAGGCTTATTTTTATTAATTAAAAGTCCCGAAAATGCCTTAGTTAGCGCGGTTAAAACGGATAAGGCTAAATAATAATACTAAACTAAGAAACTACTAAGTATCCTTTAAGATAAATTTCCGGTTAAGGCCCTTATACTAAACTTTATTAATAGTATATAGTAAAAATATCCGCTAAGCTTATTATTTTAAGGAAAGAGTAACTTTATTATAAGCTTAATTAATCTAAAAGGTATTTAGTAAGTAAGAAGCCGGATAGTTTTAAAGTTAGCTTATCCTTACTTTTTCTATTAAAAGGATAATTAATCCGTTTAATTAATATTAAATTTAGCTTACTTAGTTATATAAGTTTTATTATTTTATAGTCTATTCTTTATTAATATTTTAAAAGCGGATTGCTTCTTAAAAGGCGGTAGTCTTAGCTTAGCTAAGCGGGACTCGTTTTATATATTATTTAGCTTTATAAGCTATTATAATATAATACTTAAAAAAAAGGGTAAAGAAGATTATTAAACCGGTATACTTAATAGGCCGCGGCCTTTTCCGCTCTTATAGCTTATATATCTATTACGGAATCTAAACGGCCACGCCCGGACTCCTTACTTTACTTTTAAGGAAGCCCTATAAAACCCCGCGATAGGAACGCTTAAAGCACGCACTATAAAGGCTCGCTTAAGGAGATATAACGAATATTACCGGTCGGACCCCGCTAAGGTTTCCGGGATATAACTACGGAGGGTTAAGAGCCTACCTAACTATAGTTTATAACGTCTTTAACTAAGGGAGATACCGTAAAAACTATTAAGCGGATTCCGCCGGTATCTTTAAGGGATTTCTAAGGATTTCCGCGGGATATTTTAATTATAGTTCGACTTATTTTTAACTATAAAAATACCT